>JAIUZE010071699.1:0-54184 GCA_022085475.1 Heliosperma pusillum | reverse complement strand
ATCCGAGTCATATTATTCAAGATGAAGTGTTGGACTTGGAACCTAATTTGGCTTTGGAAGAAAGGCCGATTCGTATACTTGAAAGGGCTAACAAACAACTCCGAAACAAGATGGTACCTTTAGTTCGTATTCTTTGGCGTTGTGAAAACGTCGAATCAGAAACTTGGGAAACCGAAGCTAAAATGTTAGCTAAATATCCCGAGCTCTTTGCTTGAGGTAAATTTCTTTCTTTTCTTCTTTCTATTCGATTTATTCTTTCGAATATTCCGTTCCTTCTATCGATTATCATTTCTCTTAGATAGATTACTAGAAGCTTTAGTTAGAAATTTTAGGCATAGATAGTAAAGTTATTACCGTTACTATAGAATTTATGAACTAAAAGCTTTTGAAAATATTTTAATGATTTCAAGTAGTTTTACCGTCAAGGAGTGTTGAGACTTGTTATTGGAGACGTTCGATAACTAGTTTTCTCATTTATTGATGCGAAAATGTATCTTTTAAAGTCTTTGATTTGGGACGTCGATGTTCTTAACGGCCGACGAGAACCTTCCGTTCCATTGATAAGACCCTATATTTTATTACAAATATATTTTTTACAGTTTTGAAATAGACCTACATATATGTTACTTTCCTTCTTCTAAGTTTCGAGGACGAAACTTTTTAAAAGGAGGGGTGATTGTAACAACCCGAAAAGTACTCAATTTGTCCAGTAAAATATCTTAAGGATACTTTTCAGTCTGTTTAAGTTTTAAAGTGGAATTTATTGTTTCCAGTTGAATTTTAAAATTCCGAGTTCGTATTTGGAATTTTTGAGAAATTCCATGAGAATTCCGTTTTTAAGTCAACTTTGACTTTCGTTGACTTTTTCCGACTCGCCTTGTAATTTTGAAGACCGAAATTTTATTTAAAAAAATAATATTTTTAATTTCTTTTTATTTAGATTTATTAGAATTTATGATAATTTAATAAAATTATTTTGAATTTATTCGGAATTTATAATAAGGTTTTACGGTTTAAACCCGAGCATCATTTAACTATTCCCGAGTCATCGTAAAATCCCGAAACAAACCCGAAACCCGACTTTGGCATGAGTCACTCGCCCATGTCATCCCTTTTCCACTCACTTTTGGATATTTCATTATTTTGATTAATTAAAATAATATCTAGATATTTATTACTTTATCGATCCGTCAACGAAAATTACGCAAACCGTTTACAAAACAGACCCGACAATCACCCATCCACACGGCTCCTCTTCCTCTAATAGGGCTAGATATTTTCCTTTCTTTTCATTAATATAACATAATATCTAGATATTTGATTTAATTAAATTAATATCTAATTAATTACCTTATTATAATGATAAAACCCGAGTCAATTCCGTAACAACAATTTCAAAACCCGACTCATTATTTTCCTCTATATTACACGGCACACACCACCACATTACTCACCACTTATCTTTTCATTTTACACTAAATCAACTTAATACCTTTTTAATACTTTCTTTAATATAATCAAAAGCGTTCTTGGTGTTCTTGAGCGTTCTTCATCGTTCTTGAGCAAAATGTCACAAAACAATTCGGTACGTGTTCAAATCCGTCCTAACTATATTTCGAGAATATCCTCTGTCGCTCTCCATCTTCAAAGTACGGTTTATTTTCCATCCGTAAAAAATCGTTTTCACACTTTAATTATGGAACACAAGTTTTTAATTCTACTAATTGTTTTTCTTGTCATTTCTATGGGAAGATTTTGAAGACGAGTTTGGTGCCTCGTATATTTAGGAGAAGATTAGAAGACGGGTTCTATTTTTTGTACTTCTTATTTGGTGTAATTGATTTTGCTAGCTAAGGTAACAATTCCGATTTACTCGACGAAATAATGTCACATATCTTTTGTTTTTGGTTCATCTTTTGTTTTAGTTCATATTATTGTTACTTATGATTTTTTTTTGTAGTAACATGATAAGTAGTATGATTTAGATGTTGTATGGAATTTTTAATATGTTAGTGTTCTTGACATATTTGTATGATTTATTTATAACCATGATTTTTGTATGAATGATGGTTGAATTGGATGTTAAAATGGTTGTTGATTAATTAAAACATGTTAGAAATAATTGGGTGTGACTAGTGGTGGTGGCCGAATAAGTTGGCCGGAAAAACCAGCCCAAACCGGCCGGTTCAGGCCCGGTTCAGGCCGGTTCAGGCCGGTCCAGCCCGGTCTGGAATTGGTCCGGGGATGGTCCTTGGGTGTTGGGTCGATAATTGATTGTTTTGTTGTTGTTTTGACGGGTTTTAAATATGTTAAGCATGCGGGAAAATATTAAGAAACGGTTTTAGAAATTTTAAACCAAAACAGCCCAAATCAGCCGTGGGCCCAGTCCAGGCCCATGTTTGGTATCGGCCCAAATCAGCCCGTGGGTCCCTTCCTTGGTCTTGTGACGGTTTTTGAGTTATTGCCATTTTATCGTGTTTTGTAATATTTAGCAAGTGGGAAATGTTAATAAGTAAAATATTTAATTAAAAAGGTTTTTCATAAAATTATTATTTCTCACATGTTAGAAATTATAATACGAGATTATAGTTAAATTTGATATCCTTTAAGTCAAGCGGGTTTTTAGTAAGATTTAATAAATCACATGTTAGAAGTTTTAATAAAATAACATGTAATGAATATGATGATTTTTATGTTCAAGTCTATATGGTAAAGACTCTGTCAGCCCCGTTTTGACTGATGACCCGTCGCGGGACTCGGGTCGGGGATTTGTCTTCAAGTAAGGTTGTATTTAATTAATGAATTAGCCTTAGTAGATATGAGGCGATATGTTATTTGAATATGATTTTTATATGCAATTAGTCACATGTTAGGAAGTTTTTCCCGTGACTGTTTGATTGGATGATATATGTCGTGTTGACTAAGTACCCATAGAGAATTATGAGTATATGGCGTCTTGACCATTCTAATTCTAAATGAGTATCTTGGACCATGACATTGATAGGCCTTACTATCTTTAACGAGTATATAGTTCACTGCTTGATAGCTTTTGTGTCACGGCCTGGGGGCTTATCTCCAAGTCGGGGCATGGCTGCCTAATAGTTCCACTTTGGGAATGGAGCCAGCTTAAGTACTAGCCAACTCTATCTAGGGGGTCGCCTAGTAGAGATTCTTGTGTACTGTTTTGTCATGAGACGGGGAATGGAATAGCTGTTATCGCTAGGTCTGATCAGTCTAGGACTAGGATGTTTTCCTACCTTGTGGTATAGCCTCGAGTTACAGAAGTCGACTATTGACGGTGCTAAGAACTTATGCCTGTTTGTAGAAGTATTGGTCTTTCATGTTTGTATGATTCTATGAATCTTAGAAGGTGAGATGCAAGCCGGCTAAGGTTGATAGAGTTTGGATTACCGATTGTTAACTGATTCACATGATATTATGTTTGATTAAGGTTTGAGTGTATCATGGCCATGTTAACGGTAACCTCTGAGCTAGCATACCAGCTTCCCTACCTCGTGTTATAGATTAATAACAGTTTCACATGATAGCTTTCATATGCTAGGTTATATGTTAGTTATTTGTTCATAACATGAAAAGCATATCCTATTTGTTAAGGTTTTGTATTTTCCATATACATTGCTTTTATGTTATTCATGTTTAATTAAACTCGACATTTCGTGGCTGGGAGAACTTGGAGTTACTCCCCACTGACTGTGGCTTCCGTGTTTATATTTAATGCGGTTGGCAGGTTTGTGATGCATACATTGGGTACATTGACGAGCTAGCTAGCGAAGTATTTACCTTGGACCTATATTCGGTTCTTTAGGATTGTATATTATTATACACTCTTTTATTTCCGTATTTATACGGGAGATATGTCTCCCGTTTTGGATATTTATTTTGTATAATATTATTTCCTTTTTGTTGAACCTTTTTATTTTAAGACACCTTCGTTATGTATTCTCATCTTTTATTTAGTTAAATTATTTTTTTTCTTTCCGCAAATTTGAGGGTGTCACAGGCTTAACTTCTGCAGGGATTACCTTAGACTCCCCTTCCTGAACTTCCTTTGATAGCAGCATCAATATAGGTTGCTCTTCAATACATTCTTTGACCATTGCTGATTTAGATAGAAACAAGACTCCACTAAAATCTTCAGCCATACTAGGACTCCCATAACTCTTCTGATGAGGTGGCAAAGGGACCAATGTTACCTTTCTGCTCGCATGCTTGAAGGAATAGGTGTTGCTTCTTCCTTGGTGTATGGAACTTTTATCAAACTCCCATTGCCTTCCTAATAATAAGTGACAGGCATCCATTGGAACCACATCACACACTACTTCATCTTTGTACACACTTCCAATGGAGAATGGGACCATACATTGCTTATCCACCTTAACCTCTGCTCCCTTACTCAGCCATCTCAACTTATAGGGGTGAGGGTGCTCTTGAGTGCTTAGCTTCAACTTGTCAACCATAGTAACTGAAGCCACATTGGTACAGCTTCCTCCATCTATGATGAGGTTACAAACCCTCCCTTGTATGGTACATCTGCTCCTGAAAATGAGGGACCTTTGATCCTCCTCCAAAGGTATCTGTTGTGAGTGCATTACCCTCCATAGAACCAAGCTGTGGCCTGTGTCAGGGAGTGCCACTATTGCCTCCTGACTAGGCTCTTCCTCCTCACTCACCACTTCTTCAACCTCAGGCTCATCCCTCTCATACTCAACTAGACCTTCCTTTTCCCAAGTCTCAACCTCCATTATAGTTAAGGTCTTCTTAGAAGAGCAATCCTTCCTGAAATGTCCATAACCCTGACATTGGAAGCACCTAATTCTATTCTCAGTCAATGAAGTCCTTGGCTTCTGACCCATGATGCCCTTTCCCTTGTCTAAGGTAAGTGGGGGTGCTGTCTTAGGGGTATCCATGGTCCTCAATCCACTGTAAGGTCTGGTTTGAAAAGGCCTAACAGGTTTTGGTGTAACAGACTTAGTCTTCCCTATCTTTTCAATTCTCAGAGATAAGTTAACAACATCATCAAATGACCACAGAGGTTGCATCCTAACCTTGTTAGCAATGCTCTTATCTAGACCTTCTAAGTACCTAGCAATCCTTTGCTCAGGTTTCTCATTTATATCACACTGCAAGGTGAGCTGTTCAAACTCTCTCAGATAAGATTCAACAGGTTTGTCTCCTTGTTTCAACTTCGACAACTTAATAAACAGATCCTGGGTGTAATCCTTAGCAACAAATTTATCTAACAGTTTCTTTTTCAGTTTGGTCGAAGATTTGATGGGTTCATTTCCTTCCCTAGCCCTTAACCCTTTCATGGTTTCATACCAAAGAGAAGCATACCCTTTCAGTTTAAGGATGGCTACTTTAAAAGACTTAGAATCATTATAACCTTTGTACTCAAAGATTCTTTCTACTTCTCTTAACCATTCTAACAAATCATCAGGATTAAGACTACCAGAAAACTCAAGGATGTCTACCTTAAGATGCTTATCTATGTGCCTGTGGATGGAATCCTTGCTCCTTGTTGAGTCATCTGAGTCTGGATACTCTTCATCATCAGGTGGCCTTCCTCTTCCTCCTCCTTGGCCTCTTCCACGTCCTCTGCCTCTTCCTCCAGCAAACAACTGGTTGCCTATTACCTGATCCAGGGCTCTGGTTAGGGTGGTTACAATCCCAGCCAGGTCCTCCTTCCTTGCTTCTACTCCTGCCAGTCTCTCTTCACTCATTGGGCTATTTTTATGTTTTTAAATGTAGTTAGGGAAAATGAACTCACTAAGACTCTCAACCAAAGCTCTTATAACCAATTTGGAGTGTAAACTACTAAGGCTTGTGAGTTTAAGAGGAGTCTAACTAAGCTTACTTAAACTGAAAACAAACACAGACACAAAAGGAGGCTGTTTTAGAGAGAGTGGTTTATATTAACTAGAGAAGGGACTCAAAGACTAGTTCTGAGACAGGTTTAAAGTGTTACAGGAAAGCACAAACACCCTAGACTAGACTCTAACAGCAAGCAAGCTAATCACAGCAAGGCACAGACTTAACTTGACTCACAAAGCAAGACACTGATCAGACACCTTGAAGATGTATCATGCTTGACTCAAACTACAGCTCTTAGCACAAGTTTGAAAGGTTTGAGGGATTTCTCAAAGTTAATTCATTCATTAAAAGTCTGCCTGAAACATTACATAATACCCTCCTTATAAAGGGAGGCTGATACAATGTGATCCCTTGGATGTAAAGTACATCTAAGGGTCAGCTTTGAACTTGAACTACTACCACAACTAACTAATTAAGGACCTCACAAGAGGACGAGTTTAACAACTAACTGATACAGACACAAAAACAGACTGAACAAAAAGCAATAAAGCAGTTTTTGGAGTTTTTCTGAAATGGAATTCTGTTGTTCTTGTTGTCTTGCTGCTTTGCCTAGATGTTTTGTTGCTCCTTGGGACTCTCTACTCTTATTAGGACTTAGATAAAATCTGCCTTGGACGAGGACAAGTTGACTTAAACAAAAGGAAGCCACAATCTGACTTGTACCTTCTCTGCTTTAATGTTCACTGGACTCTAGCTTGGGCTGCTTGTTACTTGAGTTTTTGCTAGACTTCAAAAGGGATTGTCCTGGACAAACTTGTTGATTAGTGGGTTGGCTTGATGGTAGGCCATGGTGGGGGTGTTTGGGATTCTCTGGTGTACCTCATTGGTGCTGGGTTTGCTAACTGGTCTGCTGAGCTCTGACTGGCATTGTTTCTGTCTTGTGTGGGGAATGTGGACTGTATTGGACCTTGGCATGGCTTGGCAAGCCCTGGACTATCTTCCTCAATATCTTGGCTTGGTTTGGCTTGAAGTTGGCTTGCCATGACTTGTTGTTTAGACCTTGTGACTAGAGCTTCCATCTAAGGGGGTCTTGGGGTCAGGCTAGTCTTGCTTGTGGCTTGATCATCAAGGCCCCTTGGGTGAGCTCCTGCTCCACTTTCGTTGTTGATCGTCATATAGGTATTTCTACTTTATCCTTTGTTTAATATCCTTTATTGTTTTCCATTTGATTGTTATTCTCTTTACATATTATCTTAGATTCATTTTCATGCTGTTATAATCGTCATTTCATTTCCTAGATTGTCAATTAGCGTCGTTATTATCGCCATATAAAGAGTCAAAATAAACTAAACATGTCTATCCTAGTTCTTGTTAATATCATCTTAGATTTAAAGATTATCATGAGTAAGTAGTCACCTTTCTAGGGTGTAGGGTAGCCATGTTAGATTGATTAAAAGATGATAATTGGATAAAGAAATTGTGCCTTTAAAACGTTGTATCTATGCATGTTTTGATTGTAACGATAGTTAACGACTTCTGGCCGGAAATCATTGACTAGCATGGAATTCTTTTCCAAGGTAGAGATACGAGAATTGAATAGACAAAGCATGACATGGTGGATTAAGACCTAGTAAATCGCCTAAAAGCCTGCTAGACCATCTGATCTATGATTGTAATGAACACATCATTCTTACGAACACACAATGAATTATTTGCATGTTCCAAATCCAATTTCATCAATATGTCAATCTACATGTGTGAATTTACTTCCATAGATGCTTTTCATTACTTGCTTTATTGTTTTCATTTGTTTTTATTTTGTTTTCATTTATGCTTTATATTAGTTTAAATATCAAAATCCCAAAACCCAGATATTCGTTAGATAAAACCAAATTGCGAGACATTTCACATCTTATAGGAAACACCATCTCCCTGAGGATCGACCCCTACTTCCCTAATTACATTAATTTGTTATTAGCCTAGTCTGGATAATTTATCTTTGTATCGGGCTCGCGACAAGCACGATCAAGCATGTAATATAATATATATACGTCAACTATAAATATCGGTATATTTATAATTTGCTAATTAAATATAACATATTATGTTTAATTACGAATTAACATTTTAATTCGTTTAAGCTTACATTATATACATTGATTAAATATAACGGTTTATATTCAATTACGAATTACATTTAATTCGTCTCAGCTAATATTATTTAATCGTTATTAAATAATCGTATCATCATTACATTGACATATACATCGACTAACCTTTTAGTCATATAATAAGGCATCAATATGATTATATTATTCATATAATCACATCTCTCAGACACATCCTTTAGGTGTGACTTTTAGGGACCAGTGGATCACCGCCATTAAAATGACAATAACGTCAAACTCCTAGCAAGCCAACCGTTATCGATAAATGTTAATCAACTGATAAGAATACTAAGTATACCCTGTGAACCTGTAAGAGATTTATTCATGTTATCACACTAACTGTGGAGGACACTAGCTCCAACACCTAGAAAGTCTCCTCCTGCCGTCACCCCTATCCCTTTGTTTCTCCTAGCGTAGCATCGAATAATAATTGCAGCTTGGGGAATGTCCCAGCAGCTGTTCCCTTACCGCCACTGACTAATGAACAGATAGCCTCTTTGTTTCAACTATTTTCAAAATTTAATTTGAATAAATCAGATTCGGCTTGCTCCTTGTGTTTTTCTAAATGCAAATCTAATTATGATGATAATGAACTTGATCCAGACTCAAACTCAATCGAATGATCTCCCTATATAATTAAATAAATACTACAAGAAGGGGAAAGGGCACAAGTTATAGAAAATGCCAAACCCATCAACGTAGGGACCGAACTAAAACCCCGAGAACTTAGGATAGGGACGACCTTAAACCCGACCGAATGGGCCAGTTTCGTCGACCTCCTACACGAGTTCGAAGTCGTTTTAGCTTGGTCTTACAAACACATGTCAGGAATCGACATAGATATTGCTGAGCATCGAATTCCAATCAAACGAGGTTTCAAACCCGTAATACAGAAGCTTTGTCGGATGAGGACTGAATGGGCTCTTAACATTAAAGAAGTGGTAGATAAGCAATTCAAACCGTATTCATCAAATTTTTCGAGTACTCTGACTGGGTGGCTAATGTAGTCCCCGTACCTAAAAAGGATGGGCGAATCCGGGTTTGCGTTGATTTTAGAGACTTGAATAAAGCGAGTCCCAAAGACGATTTTCCTCTACCAAATATCGACATATTGGTAGATATTACAGCAGATCACGCGTTGTTGTCCTTCATAGATGGGTATGCCGGATATAGTCAGATCAAAATGGTCGAAGAAGATATTCATAAGACAACTTTCTTCACTCAATGAGGGCACATATTGCTACACAGTTATGCCATTTGGGTTAATTAATGCCGGAGGCACATATCAACGTACCACGACCACACTGTTACACGACATGATGCATAAAGAAGTAGAGGTGTATGTAGATGATATGATTGTCAAATCCAAAGACAGGAAGTGACACATCGACAACCTTCGCAAATTCTTCCTCAGATTGCGCAAATACAACATGAGACTAAATCCTCAAAATGTGCATTTGGAGTAACATCAGGCAAACTTCTGGGATATGTCGTCAGCCAGAGAGGAATAAAAATTAATCCATCCAAGATCAAAGCCTTAATCGATATGCCGCAGCCCCAAACAAAGGAAATTAGAGGATTCCTAGGCAAGGTACAATATGTGAGCCGATCATATCGAAACTCACTATGATTTGCGAAACTATTTTCAAAAAGCTTAAGAAAACAGGTCATACCATGTGGGATGACGACTGCCAAAAAGCATTTGACAAACATAAGGAAATACTGGCTAAGCCACCAGTGCTAATACCTCCTCAACGAGATCAACCTTTTGGTTTATATCTCATAGTCACAGAAACAGCCAAGTGGGTTATGCTCGCGCAGACCGTTGGAAAAGAAGACTCCGTCAAGGTGTACTCCAAAATGGACCCCATCAAATACCGTTTCGAGAAACCTATCCTCAAGGGATGTTTGGCAAGATGAACCTTAATGCTCTCTGAGTTCGATCTCAAATATGTACCTCTGAAAGCCATAAAGGGACGCACCATTTCTAAGTTTTTCGCAGATAATCCTATCAACGATGCTCAGGTAGTAGACATGTGGTCATTTCCAGATGAAGACATACTACAGACTTGTGTGGAAACCTGAACCTTTATTTTGATGGCGCTTCGAATTTAAGAGGATTTGGAGTGGTAGTGTTGTTCATTTCTCCTGAAGGTGAGCATACCATGGTATCTGTCAAACTCGACTTCGACGTGAGAAATAACGCAGCAGAATATAGCTTGCCTCATTGGTCTACAGGCAGCAGTCATTTTAGGCATTAAAATTCTTTAGGTTCATGGAGACTCCTCCTTGATCATCAACCAGGTTCCAGGATCATGGCAAATTCGAAGTGAAAGCGTAGCACCCTACCAGGCTTTAATAGATCAAGTCGCCTAGTTCTTTGATCAAGTCACTTATCTACATCTACCTCGAGAAGAAAATCATTTCGCAGACGCTCTTGCCAAACTTGCGGCCATGATCAATATGCCTGACAAATTGATCGAAAAGCCTTTATACATCGAGCGACGGTCAGAACCGGCAAGAAATAGATAAAAGTGGGCAACGCGAAGAGTTGTACAAAAGAACACCTCTTGGTGTCATCTTGCGTTGCCTTAATCGTTCACAAGCACAAAATGTAATGGAAGAAGTTCATGATGGAGAATGCGGTCCCCACATGAGTGGACCCATAATGGCAAAGAAAATCACACGTCTAGGATACTACAGGACGACAATGGAGTTGAATTGTATTAAGTACGTCAGACACTGCCATAATTGTCAAATCTTTGGGAATATGCAGCATGTTCCTCCTTCGATGCTTTACACCCTGACATCTCCTTCGCCATTTTCTGCTTGGGGAATCGACATCATTGGAAAAATCACCCCAGCCGGATTAGGAGCTCACTGCTTCATTTAGGTAGCTATCGATTACTTCATGAAATGGGTTGAGGCAGCATCATACACTAATCTCAATGCTGAAATTGTGGCAAAGTTCATACAAACCAATATCATCTGCCGATATGGGTGCCCACCTGAAATCATCAGTTATAATGGATCACATTTCCAGGATGAGACTGGGAATTGCTACTCAAATACAAAATCAAGCATCATCATTCCTCACCTTACAGACCTCAGACTAATGGATCGGTAGAGGCAGCTAACAACAATTTCGTCACAATCCACAAGAAAATGATCGACAATTACCGCGATTGGCCAAGCAAAATACTCTTTGTGTTATGGGGCTATCGCACTTCATTTAGGATATCCACTGGGGCACTCCTTTCTATTTGAGTTATGGGATGGAAGTTGTACAACCAGTATAACTAGAACTCACATCTCTACGTATTATGTTGGAGAGTGAAATTCCGGAAGCTGATTGGAAAAAAGATAGATATTATGAACTTGTGCTCTTGGACGAGCGAAGGTTGCGTGCATTACATAATGTATAGACATATCAAGCACATATCAAACGAGCCTTTAATAAATGGGTTAAATCCATAAAAATCAAAGAAGGGGATTTGGTGATCAAATCAGTCAGAGGTTTCCTACCTGTTGATCCATGAGGAAAGTTCAAACCTAATTGAGCTTGGCCTTTCTTTGTCAAATCCATACTCTCAGAAGGTGTAGTTAGAATCACAGACTTAGATGGGAACGAATTTGCTAACCATACCAACCTAGACCAATTGAAACGGTACTACCCTTAGCATAGGTCAACCGAAAAACACAAGCGCACCTCGCGCAACCCACGTGCCGCTCATGCGACATGAAAAAAAAATGGCCCTGGCCAGATAAAATTAATGACGCTATGCTCTTGCATTTTGACATTTGGATAATCCTAATGTCATCAAATAAATTGAATTGTACTTATTTTGGGAGTAAGCAAGGCACATGCCATCTTTTTCTAAGTTTATTACCAGCTCTTGCTTCGAGCAATTATTCTTTAACATTTTCAAACTACGCGCAGGGTTTGATTTCATATTTTTTAATGAATACGTGGACAATCCTTCATATGATTCAGCCCGTCACTATTCTAGATGTAAATAGAAAGACATTTGCATTTGTATTTGAAATTTTTCAAGAATAATAAAGGAAAATCTCATCAGTTTCATAACTAAATTAATTTTTTATTCATTACTCCATAAATAATAATAATACGCTAAATACATAAAAATGCTAAAATAAAAGGTAGGCTAGGATTCTAAAAACCCCGCCATTTATTACAACCCAGATAATATTAAATAATATAATCCGACTAAGGCTATTCTTCCATCTTCGCCTTGCCTTTGTCACCTATGCCATTCTTTCTGTCTCGACTAAGAGTCGGGCGCTATTGCGCTATTTCAGACCTAATCACCAATAGTGTTTCTCGCGGTCAAACATTACCATTTTTATCCATCACCATCCTCGTGGCAGGAGTAGTTTTCGGTTTCTTCGCTGGATGAACAACTAGGAATCCGGCTTCTTCTTCCCCTTCAGTCAGATACTTGTCTTTCTCTTTAGCCACTTCGAGGATCTTGTAATCTACAGGCTCGTCTTTCCTCACTTTCTCACGTTCCTCAGAGGTACTAGCCTTTCTCCATTGACAAAATATGAGCGAGATACCCATAACAATCCAACTGGAATGGGTATGAACCACATGTTCCTTTGAACCCACCTAGTGGCCCATTCCCGACAAGACTCTGTAGTATGAACCAAGGAAGTCTAGGGAACGGTATCAAGCCTCAGGATTTTCTATTTAAGGTCCAATTGCCTCAACAATCTCTCCGGAAATATATATATATATACCATAAATTCCAAGCCAGGAAGGCGAATTGACCGAGTACAATCCAGAGATGATACCCCAGTGACTGACCTGAGATGTCACCATGGCACGATCCATCGAATCAAGGGACCGCCTTCACTCTTCAGCTTATTTTCCCAATAATTTCATATCCGAGTGAAGTCTACCATGTAGAGCCTCGTTCTCATAGTAATTGATTGAGCACGCTATCCTGGCACATTAAATAGGGGCTAGATCAACCGTAGTCATTCCATCAGCAATATTTGCAGCAAAAAAAAACAATACGTGAAAAAAAAAGAGCACAAAACAAAAAACAAAAAAGAAAAAGAAGGAAAGAAAGAGAAAAGAAAATATTCTTACCTGCAAGATGATGGGATTGCCTAGAAATGGAAATTCTCGATTCGCCTTTCTATTATCCAGAACAAAATGATATCTCCTATACAAAGGCATGTGTGGCACTTGCGCAGCTCCATTTGTTCCACCAAATTCTAGAAAAGAGGATTCCCTCTCATCTCCTTATCGACATGACCTTGCAAGATGTGGTTGACAACACCAAATTGTGTTGTGTCTAGTAGTACTTATTAGGGTCTTTTGTTTTACTTTTTACGGGTCATTAGCATTGTTTTATGTTAACTTTAGATTTTTGTAATAATGTTGTTATTTAGTAATTTGAGTCAATTTAGAGAGTCAAACCCGGAAGTCAACGAAAGTCAAACCCGAAACCCGAGACCCAAAAACCCGGAAATTGGAGTGGGCTAGCAATGAGTCATCAAGGCAAGAAGACCAAACCCAATGGGTCAATGGAAGTCAAGGCGGGGCCAAAATCCAAGGGTCAACAAAAGTCAAGAAGGAAAAGCAAACGAAAATCCAGCAGCACAGGACGCTGCCAGTGTCATCAGGACGCTGCCAGTGTCATCAGGACGCTGCCAACGTCCAATCTCAGCACGACATTTCTTCATTTCTCCGTCTTGTCTTTTGAAAGCCCACCTTTGAAGGCCCCTAGTTTTGTGGACCAAGGGTATTTAAGAATAAAACTGAAGAGAGAGGAAGAAAACCAAGCATACAACATTGAACAACAATTTTTCCTTAGAATTTCTCTCTAGTTTGTTCTTCATTTTTAGCTCTTGTAATTGGTTTGAATTTAAGCAAGGGTTGTAATATGAAGACTATGGGTAGCTAATTTCTTCATTACTTGGTGTAATTTGAACAAGTTCACACCTTTAGCATTGTATGACTCTCTAATCTTTTTCTTCCTTATTTAATGCAATTTGTTTATGTTAATCTTTTATGTTGACTGAATGAATGTTTGGTTTGACTAGCTTGACATTTTGTTTACCTGATAAATGCTTGTTCTTGGTAGGAATTGTTACCCTATGCTTGAATGTGTGAAGTGAACTTGAAAGACTTCATCTTTGGTTTAAAGTTTGAGTCTTTTGGGTGATAAATTGTATGTTGTGTGATTTTTACATGGTTTAATGTTGAATTGCATAATTCTAGCTTAATCCTTTGGTTGAATGCTTAAAGCTTACTCCTTTGTTTATGCTTATGTTTTAATAAGTGTTGATTATGTTGTAAAGGGTCAATTTTGGGTGGTTTAATTAATGTTGACTATTTCTTAGGAGGTAGTATTAGATAAATAAGAGGAGAGGTAGAAAGGAGTCATCTTTGCTAAATTGTGGTGTTACTTGGGATAATTACACTAAGTATTTTCTCTCATATTTGATAAATTGCATAGAAGGTGTTTGTGCTAGTGCCTAAACTAGAATTTCATGTTTCATGTTAACCCATCTTTTTACCCAAATTTCCCCAATTATGTTTTCCTACATATTTTCCCATTGTGAATATCATAGTTTGTAATTAATTTAAACCTTTGTTAATTAGTGTCTTAATTAGTAATTAGTGCCTTAATTTGTGATTAGAGTCATTAGTTTTGTTAAATGATATTTTGCAAGAGTCTAGATTAGATTATTTTAGCATTACCGCTTTCCCTTGGGTTCGACCCTTTTCTTACCCTTACTACCCTTTTATTTAGGTTGGTTTGAGTCTAGGTAAGGTTTTATAAATTTTTATTTGGCCTAGTTAATTTGCGGAATTAACGACACCGTATTTTAGCCCGTCAAATTTGGCGCCGTTGCCGGGGAAGGCAATATAGCTAAATATCAAATTGAAACTCTTGTTAGTGTCATACTTTGTTTAGATTGTTTTTCAAATATTTCTTTTTGTATTGTTTGTAGGTTACTTGGTGTTGAAGTTACTAATTGTGTTGTTGAGTTGTTTTTAAAAGTTTATGCCTAGGTCACAAGAGGGACTTGGTGACCAAGACATTGATCCATCCTCAAGTAGCATATCCAATTGGTTATTTTCAAATCCCCTCTATAGGAGACCTTTTTGGAGGGAGCCTAGTGAAGAGGAGTTGGAGAATAATTATTTTCAAGAACAAGCGGAGCAAGTATTTGAGTCACCACCGAGGATACCATCTCCATTGGACATCCTCTACCCACCCAATATGGAGGATAATAGAACAATTGGTGAGATCCGGGCAAGGAACTATGAGGAGCAACCACTATGTATTGCATATCCTCCCTTGGGGGATGTAAACTTTGAGCTCAAGGGGTTCTTTGTCCATAACTTACCTAGATTCCATGGCATGGTGGGGAATGACCCAAATAGACACTTGGCCGAATTCCACATGATTTGCCAAGGTGCTATTCCTCAAGGAGTTACCGAAGACCAATTCAAGCTAAGGGCATTTCCGTTTTCTCTACAAGATGCCGCAAAGGAATGGCTCTTTTGTCTTCCGGTCCACTCCGTTACCACTTGGGTGGGTTTGAAGAAGAAGTTTCTTGAAAAATATTACCCGGATTCAAGGCACAATCACTCAAAGAAGCTCATCACTACCATTGAGCAAGACATGGGGGAGACCCTCTACGATTATTGGGAGCGTTTCAAAAGCCTAGTGGCAAGATGCCCGTATCATGGAATGTCGGGGGATGATTTGTTGACGGCCTTCAATGAGGGGTTGTGCCAAAACGACCAACGTATGATCATTGCCGCCACCGGAGGTGGAATTGATACACTTAATGTGGCTGAGGCCAACAATATTATTGAGAAGTTGGCGATGAACACAAGAAGCTACGGGAGGAAGAATGAAAGGGGAGGAAGCTCAAGAAATGTATCTTCCATGGAAGATCCTTATGCCTCTCAAAATCACAACATGCAAGAGATGGGTGAACTTAAAAGCATGGTGTCCAACTTGGTTGTTAACAAAAGTAGCTCATTTTCTCAACACCCCGAACCACTTGAATGCTCATATTATGGAGGTGACCATGCTACCAATACATGTTACATCATGATTGAACAAGGAGCCACTATGGAGAGTGTCAATGCCATGGGGTATGGGAATTAGAATTCTAGAAACCCAAGTGGTGGAGGAATGTACAACCACGTGGGAAACCGTGATCTTTTGGGGTGGGGAGGTGACAAGTCAAAGAGCTTTGAAAATGGTCAATTCAATCACTTGAGAGCCCAAAATCCCACCCAAAACCGGAACTCTAATTTCCAACAAAATCCCCAAAGAAATTTCAACAACCCAAGACCCAACAACTCAAATTTTCCAAGTAACTCCCAATCTCAAAGACAACCAAACCAAGGCCCCATTCAAGGGAATTCTTCTTCTCAAGGGAACTTGAGTGACATCTTGCAAACACTCCTTGCCAATCAAGAGAAAGATAGGGAGGAGGCAAGGAGGGATAGAGAGGAGGCAAGGAAGGATAGGGAGGCTAACAACCTTAGGGTGAGAAACTTGGAAACCCAACTATCCAAAATGGCCTCAAATATGTCAAAATCCCAAGCCTCAAGCTCCACAAGATTCCCATCTCAAACCATTCCCCCCCCTAGGGAAAATGCTAGTGCCATGACCTTGAGGGGAGGCAAAGAGTTGGAAGTAAACCCCCTTGGAAGAGGCAAGGAAAAGATGAAGAATCTTGAGATGAAAACCTTGGAAATTGAAGACCAAGGAGAATTGGTGGTTGGTCATGAAGAGCTATCGAAGAATGAAAAAGGGGCATCCACAAACAAGGACCCCAAGGGAGACACCTCAAGGAAGGGCAAAGACACTATTGAAGATGATGAAGTGAAGGAGTACATACCGGAAGTCCCATTTCCTAGTGCTTTGATAAGCACAAGGAAGTATGCCAAGGAGAATGACTTATATGAGACCTTCCGGAAATGTGAGGTAAACATTCCTCTTATTAATTTGTTGAATAGTGTCCCTAGGTATGCAAAGTTCTTGAAAGAACTTTGTACACCTAGGAGAAATCCTAAGAAGGCAACCCATAAGGTTAGGGTGAGTGAACATGTGTCGGCAATTTTCAAGCAAAATTTATCGAAGAAATGTGGAGACCCGGGCATGTTCACCATCCCTTGCACTATTGGAGGAAAAAGTTTTAAACGTGCCATGCTAGACCTTGGGGCTTCTATAAACGTCATGCCCCTATCTATCTATGAGACCCTAGGTTTAGGACCTTTGTCTAAGATCGGGTTGGTCATTCAATTAGCCGATAGGTCTAGTGTCTATCCCAAGGGCATGGTAGAGGATGTGCTAGTGGAAGTCGATAATCTTGTCTTCCCGGCGGATTTCTACGTCTTAGATATGGAATCTAGCTCTAGTGCCACCCCTCTCCTTCTTGGCAGGCAGTTTATGAAAACTTCAAATACCAAGATCGATGTTTCAAACGGGTGCTTGACTATGGAGTTTGAAGGGAAAAGATTAACTTACAATATATATGACTCCATGCGACACCCGAGTGACCATAAATCTTGTTTCTTCTTGGATATCTTTGAGCCATTAGTAAATCAAATGTATAAACTTTGTGATAGAGACCCACTCGAAGTAGCTTTAACTAACCACATGGAAGAGGAAGGCTTGCGTTTGTTGTTGGCCGTTGATGTGCAGGAATGTCTTGAAGAGTTGGAAAGGGAAGAGCCCCTAGAAACATATGAGGAACTCAACATCATAGAAATGCTGAAAATAGGGCAAACCAGTGCAAAACACTGCCAGCGTCACACGACGCTGCCAGCGTCCTGCACTGGCAAACCTGTCCGAGTTGTTTGCCTTGAGTATTCCACTCCACAAGCCCCTCCCTTCCATAATCCAGCCCCCAAAGGTCGAGTTGAAGACCCTCCCAAGCCATTTGAAGTACATCTTTCTAGGGGACAATAACACCCTACCACTTATCATTTCAAGCACACTCGCCGAGGACCAAGAAGACAAATTGGTAGCATTACTTCAAAAGCATAAGGATACATTTGGTTGGAGCATAGCGGACCTAAAGGGGATAAGCCCGGTGATTTGCATGCACAAGATACGGCTTGAAGTGGATGCCAAACCGGTCCGACAACCCCAAAAGAGGCTCAATCCACCAATGGCAGAGGTAGTGCAAGAAGAGGTAATTAAACTATTGCAAATGGGCATCATCTTACCTATTTCCGATTCTCGTTGGGTTAGCCCAACTCAAGTCGTACCCAAAAAGGGAGGAGTGACGGTAGTCAAGAATGCACAAGGAGACTTGGTCTCTACCCGACCACAAACTGGTTGGAGGGTGTGTATTGACTACCGCCGCTTGAATGCGGTTACATTGAAAGACCATTTCCCGCTACCATTTATTGATCAAATGTTAGAAAGACTAGCGGGAAAAGCTTTCTATTGTTTCCTTGACGGGTACTCGGGGTATTTTCAAATCCCAATCGCACCCGAGGACCACGTCAAGACCACATTCACATGGCCATTCGGTACATTTGCTTATCGCCGTATGCCCTTTGGTTTATGTAATGAACCGGGAACTTTTCAACGGTGCATGTTGAGTATTTTTTCTCCGACTATGTAGAAAGGATCATAGAAGTATTCATGGACGATTTCACCGTCCATGGGGACTCCTATGATGCATGTCTAAAACACCTTGCTCTTGTCTTAGAGCGATGCCAAGAGTCCCATCTCATTTTAAACTCCGAAAAATGTCATTTCATGGTAAGTAGTGGCATCGTTTTAGGACATGTAGTGTCGGAAAGGGGGGTTGAGGTGGATAAGGCTAAGGTTGACATTATCAAAACCTTACCTTATCCCTCTAACACCCGAGACATTAGGTCTTTTCTCGGACATGCCGGTTTCTACCGGAGATTTATTATGGATTTTTCCAAGATTGCTAACCCCTTATGTAAGCTTTTGCACAAAGAGGCGGAGTTTGTCTTTGATGCCTCATGTAGGAAAGCTTTCGATGAATTGAAGGAGAGATTGGTCACCGCACCAATTATTCAAGCACCACAATGAGATCTTCCATTTGAAATCATGACCGATGCAAGTGACTATGCATTGGGAGTGGTTTTGGGTCAAAAGAGTGACAAGGGACCCCATGTGATCCAATATGCTTCTACCCTTTTGAATGATGCTCAAAATAACTATTCTACGACGGAGAAGGAGTTCCTTGGTGTGATTTATGCTCTAGAAGAATTCCGATCTTATCTCTTGGGCACAAAGGTGATCATCTACACCGATCATGCCGCCATTAGATACCTTGTGGCAAAGAAGGATGCAAAGCCAAGGTTGTTGAGATGGATCTGAAAGTCCATAGACCTTAATTAGACTTCTCTAATTATTTACTAAATTACTTTTTAATTTAGTTTATAATGATCTATGTAACATGCATGCAAATATAAAGACATTTATATAAGAGAAGAAATTTCCTCACATTGATGTGGAAAATATAAGGGCACAACAAGAACTCCTTCTTGTTGATCTTGAGCTACAAATATGGTTGAACACAAATAATCTCCAAGGTAGAAGATCTCCTCTAAGTTGCACCAAGATTAACCCAAATAATCTACCCTTATTATTAACTAGATAATAAGATAGATATAATGCTACTAATACTAGACTATATTATTACACTAGTAATACTTAGTAAATATTAGTATATGAGTGTTTTAGAGAGAGTTTTAGTTTTGAGAGATGTATGGAAAAATAAGAATGAACTTGTGAAGGAATGAACAACAATTGTTCTCCTTTTATAGCCAAGAGGGCCGGTTTTTTTCATCACAAAATGGTGATGTTTTCTTCTTATTTTATTGCCATGTAAGGTGGTAATGTGTTGTAGTGAATAAAATGATATCATGTTAACTATTCATGTCATAAGCATATGTTGCTTATGAGTATGAATAAGAACAACCATCATCACCATTTGACTTCACCATAACCGGCCATGTGAGCCTCAATTTGATCCATTTTGATTTTTGATATTTGTCCCACAAATACTTATTAATCATATGCTTAATTATCTTGTATAATTAAGTGTTAATTTGATCATATAACAATTATATGACACAAATAAATGAATAATATGTACTTAACATTTTAAGTAGTATTCTACCATTATATCAATATATAATGGGTCCCACAATGCTTAGTTAATTTATTTTACAACTCTTTGTAAATATAATTAACTAATTACCTCTATCTCAAAACCTCAACTAATTTAGTAATTTAACGATTAATTACTAAGTTAAATCTTATTTAATCGTATTAAAATAAGATATAAATTTATTAGTCAATTATCGCATAATTGAAAAATAAACTTAATTGAATTTGAGTTCTTAACTCAATTTCTAACAATTAACTCTCATACATATCGAATATATGTAATGTACTAATTAACTGTATCGTATACAAATAATTAGTTACTATTTGGATTTCATCCTTTAGGTGTGACCGAAAGGGATCAGTTGATCACCGCCGTCATACGACAATAACGTCAAACTCTAGTCAGCCAACCGTTATTGATTTACGTTAATCAACTGACTAATCATATATATAGTCAATAAATATCCCAATTATATTCCTTAATAAGATTCATTATGTGGCGCACTATTGTGGAGGACACCTACTCCAACAGGATCCTTCTCCTAAGTGAGTTTGATGTGGAAATAAAAGACAAGAAAGGAGTGAAGAATGTGGTGGCGGATCATTTGAGCCGGCTAAACCATGAAGGAAGACCATCATGCCTTCTTGATAAGGTTGAAGGAGGTCTCCCTCATGAGTCACTTTATGCTATACAAGTGGAAGAGCCATGGTATGCTACCATGGTCAACTATTTGGTGACAAAGAGGCTTCCAAGCCATTTCTCTTCTCATCAAAAGAGCAAAAAAAATCCGATGCAAAGTACTATACATGGGATGATCCTTACTTGTGGAAGTTTTGCCAAGATCAACTTGTGAGAAGATGTGTGCCCGAAAGTGAGATTCCTTCCATCTTACATCATTGTCATGACTACGCTTGTGGGGGCATTTTGGGGCACAAAGAACCGCGAGAAAAGTCCTTGAATGCGGTTTCTTTTGGCCAAGCCTCTTCAAAGATGCCCATAAATTTGTAAAAACTTGTGACCGATGTCAAAGGGTGGGGAATTTGACAAAAAGAAATGAGATGCCACAACAACCCCTTCTATATTGTGAAATCTTTGATGTGTGGGGAATTGAATTTATGGGCCCTTTTCCTAATTCCGGTGGTTATTTATACATCCTCTTGGCGGTAGATTATGTGTCAAAATGGATTGAAGCAATTCCTACCCGCACCGATGATGCCAAGGTAGTAGCCATCTTCATCCAAGAGAACATATTCTCCCGGTTTGGTTTTCCAAGGGCTATCATTAGTGATAGGGGTACCCATTTTTGCAACAAGGTGATTGGAGGCCTTCTTAAGAGGTATGGGGTGAATCATAAAATCTCCACGGCCTATCACCCACAAACAAACGGGCAAGCCGAACTCTCCAACCATGAAATAAAAGGAATCCTTGAAAAGACGGTTAATCCGGATAGAAAGGATTGGAGCAAGAGGCTAGTGGATGCGTTGTGGGCATATAGGACCGCTTTTAAAAACCCCATTGGCATGTCCCCATTCCATCTCATCTATGGCAAGGCTTGCCACCTCCCCGTGGAGGTTGAGCACAAAGCCTATTGGGCCATCAAATCTTTCAACCAAAACCAAGATGAGAGCGGTATGCACCGAAAGCTTCAATTACAAGAACTTGAGGAAATTCGCCAAGATGCGTATGAGAACTCTTCCATCTACAAGGAGAAAACAAGAAGATGGCATGATGGGATGATAAACCGTCGGGTTTTCAAGGAGGGCGATCAAGTTCTTGTGTTTCAAAATCGGTTTAAGCTCTTTCCGGGTAAGCTGAGGTCAAGATGGTTCGGACCTTACACCGTCAAGAGAGTGTTTACCCATGGAGCTATTGAAGTGGAAGGGCCCGGGGATGGAAAGCTCCTCAAGGTGAATGGCCACCGTCTCAAACATTACTTCCAAGGATGTGCCCGGAAGGGGGAAGAAGAGGTCTTGCTTGAACACCCCGTTTATGAAAGTTGAAAAGCTTGAAATAGCTAAGTCGAGCCATCGACTCTAAATAAACGGCAAACCATGTACATACTCTATCCTTGTGAATATTTCTTTGAAATTTCATTGTTAATTCTTAGCATTTGAGTTGTTTTTAATTAGTTAGACATTGCATCAATCAAAATTATTTGAAGTTACTGACGGTTTTGTGAAGTTTTGCGAGTTTTCGGCCGCCTCGGGATGCGTGCCATGGATAAAAAGTTCGGGAATCGATGAAATTTGGATATTGGAGTTTATTATGGGCCATTGGAGTGAGAATGAAAGTTTGAAGATGTTTGGAACACTTAGCCAAAAATAGGCTAAGTGCAAAAGAGAAATGATCCGGCAGTCAAGGACGTTGCCAGCGTCGTAGGACGCTGCCAGCGTCTTCACGACGCTGCCAGCGTCGAATGTAGTTTTCAGCTTTTCTTTTCCCTTTTGCCCGAGTTCATCCCAAAATCAACATACATCTTCATACTATTATTTCTCACGAAAAGCAACCCAAACCCAACCCCAAACCCTCAAAACTTCATCTTTTTCCATCAAATCTTCACAAACTTTCATCAAAATCAATCAAATTCTTCTTCCTAATCATTATTCTACCTTCAATCACCCCAAAATCAACCTCAATCGCTCACAATCTCAGAAAATCCGTCTTTGAAAACCTAGAAATTTTTTTCCTCAAATTCGATTTTTAGGAACTTTGTTGGGTTTTTAAGGTTGTTTGTCAGATTCCCTACCTATTCTAATCATCAAGGAGCTTGAATCTTGTGGAATCGAAAAGGTAAAACTTCATACTCAACTTTTCCATTGTTCTTCAAATTTTTGCTCGAATTTAGGCTAGAATTATTCTTAGGTTGAGTTTCCCCTTGCCCTTGATTGATTGTGTAGTTAGGATTGGACAAATTTTTCTGAGTGAGGTATAGAAATTCAACAAACACTAAGTTTTTGAGGTGTTGAAATTGTTGCACACCAAGTGTTTGTTGAATTGCTTGTGTGAAAAATCTTTTGAGTGATTGCTTGTTGCTTGTTGTATTGTGTTGCTTGTTGAATTTTGCAGAAATGGCACCCAAAATCTCCAAATTGTTTGGCAAAGGAAAGAATAAGAGGGCCGCGGTGAGTGAGCCCGACACCGAGGTGGAAGCGGTGTTCATGGGCTATGAAAGGTTGAGTGCTCAATATAAGAGAATATGGGATAAACTAACCACACCCCGACAACAACCTCTCGTAGCTACAAAATTCTTTTGCCCAAACACCCTCCATGCCTTGGGCATGTTCGACTTCACAAGGGACTTTCTAGCTAAAGTAGGGCTAGAGGCTTATCTCGAACCGGACTCCTGGGATCACACCTATAGGAGTTTCGCGTACGAGTTTCTAGCAACCTTGTCCGAGTTGGACGTGCCCGAGGGTGAGGAAAAAGCCTACCGTTTCCGTCTAAACCAAACTTGGCATAATGCCCCCGTCTCTGAAATCCGTGAAATCCTTAAGATCACCAGACAACCCGAAGACATTAGGTGCCCCAAGGGAAAAATGCACAAGATGTGGATTAACATTACAAATTGCCACGCCGCATCTAAGGATGCCAAACTTTCCACCATTACCCACCCCGTACTCCGCCTAATCACAAGATTCCTTACCACCATCTTCAACTCCGCGGGAGAGCCCGCCAAAGTGCCGGAGAACATCCGGCTATGTTTGTGGACTATGCTTCCGGAGGGGGTGGGGGTTCCGGATTGGGCAGATTTGTTTTTGAGGGCTTGCATTAAACACAGACAAAAATCTACCAAAGCAAACATCCATCTTGGGGGGGGTGATTTCATTCTTGAAGAGGCACTATGAGGGGGGCATTGGTGATGAGCAAGTGGTGAACATTTGTCGAGGATTGACGAGATACAACCGACTTGGGCTCGAGGAGGTTCATATGTTTAAAACTAGCCGAGAGCAACCCTTGAAAGGGTTTTGGTTGGGGAGTGACGGGCTTAGTTACATGAAGATGCCTCGACCTCCAAACAACCCCTTACCTAGGGGGCCCACTTCGTTGGATTTTATGTGTCCTAGGGAGGAAAGTTTGGGGGTGAGGAGGCGGAGGTAGAGGAAGTGCCCTTGAGGCCAAGGCGGAGGGTAAGGAGAGAGGGAGGTGAGGGAAGTGAGCAAGTGAGCGAGGAGATCGAGATCCTTGCAATTGAGCAAGGACCTTCCCAAACCACAAATTATCAACAACAACAACAACAACAACAACAACAACAACAACAACAACAACAACAACAACAACAACAACAACAACAACAACAACAACAACCACCATTCCATTTCCAATCATCCTTCCAAAGCCACCAAGACACCGACACCCCTATGTTTGATGCGGAGGGTCGTTCTAGCATCCCCATGGAGCCATGGCAACAACAAATGGCTACCTATTTTGCTAGCACCAACGACGTCTTGAAGCACATTAGTGGGAGGGTGGACGATTCGAACACTTGGCAACAACAACAAGGAGGTAGGCTTGAGTCATTGGATGATTGGCACAATGTAGTGGAGGAGTGAGAGAGATTTAGAGGGGAGGCCGAGAGGGCTCAACGAGAGGAATGGAGGAACATGGTAGCACGACAAGAGGAAGCCCACCTTTGGAGGGAACAACAAGATAAAAGGTGGCAAGAGCAACAAGAAATGTGGACAACCCAAAATGCTTGGAGGGAGCAAGCTACGAGCCATTTTCATGCTCAAAATGAGCGCCACCATACCTATCTTCAAGACTCCTATGAAGATGCGGTGGCACAAGAGGACGTCTATGGCTTGGCTAGCTCACTCTTTGGAATGTCCATCCATCAAAACCCGGGCTACCACACTCCTTACACCCAAGAGGTCCTTGATGAAGGCCTAGAACGAAGGAGAAGGGTTAGAGAAGAAAGGGAGAGGAGGAGAAACCGAGGAGGTGCCTCGGGTTCTTCTCATTTCAACAATTGATGAGGTAACCTTTTTGTTTTCTCCTACAATGAGGACATTGTATGTTCTAAGTGTGGGGAAGAAGATTGTATATAGTTATTTTGTTTTGATGCATTGTATTTTGTTTGTTTTTATTTAGAGGAAAAAGAAAAGAAAAAAAAAAATTGAAAATTCCGGCTAGGTGAAAACCCACAAGGGTGGGCACCTAGGCAAAAATTGGGAAGGTGGCCGAGGACGGAATGAAAACGCGAAAGGGAATTCCGGGCAAAATGAAAAATCGAGTTGCGAGCCACCAATGAGAGGAAAGGAAAAAGCTAAGGTGAAAACCCGAAAGGGCACCTTAGGCAAAATGAGGGATTTTCAAGAAAAAAATGAAAAAAATGAAAAATGAAAAAAAAATTTGAGCATAATACTTTCTATGATGAGGACTTTGGAGGCATAAGAAGGGAGTGATAAGGAGGGAATTGGAAGGAGGCTAGTTAGGACTTCTTTTATTTTTATTTTGAGTCACAAATTTGGTTCCAAATTGGTGGATTTCTCTTGGTGGTTGCTTGGTTGTGCAAATTGTGTAGTTTGGGGCCAACCAAGTAACCATGCCTCACACTAGTGGAGTAATAAGGGGGTGGTATAAGTAGTGGAGTTGCATGAAGTTTGGTGATGAAGGCCATCTCGCTATGCTTTGGGATAAGGCAAAGATGGTCATACTGCATTCTTGGGAGCTATAAGAAGGGAGGAATTGAGTGAAATGAGTCGGAGTTGGTGGTGTGTCGAGTCTTGTTTAGAGGGAGTTATAAGTAGGAAGAGGTAAGGGAAGAGTGTTAAAACAACCTTGAGTCATTTTGTTTTGTTTTAATAGATGGTTGTGTTTTGAGGGAGATATAGGAAGATAGTAGTGAGGGAAGAGAGGTCATTACCTTCGCATGCTATGTTTGGACTTATGTTTGTCTTGCTAATCTCGAGTTTTACTCGGGATGAGTAAAAGTACAAGTGTGGGGGTATTTGACAACACCAAATTGTGCTGTGTCTAGTAGTACTTATTAGGGTCTTTTGTTTTACTTTTTACGGGTCATTAGCATTGTTTTATGTTAACTTTAGTTTTTGTAATAATGTTGTTATTTAGTAATTTGAGTCAATTTAGAGAGTCAAACCCGGAAGTCAACGAAAGTCAAACCCGAAACCCGAGACCCAAAAACCCGGAAATTGGAGTGGGCTAGCAATGAATCATCAAGGCAAGAAGACCAAACCCAATGGGTCAATGGAAGTCAAGGCGGGGCCAAAATCCAATGGACAACAAAAGTCAAGAAGGAAAAGCAAAGGAAAATCCAGCAGCACAGGACGCTGCCAGCGTCATCACGACGCTGCCAGCGTCGTAGGACGGTGCCAGCGTCCAATCTCAGCACGACATTTCTTCATTTCTCCGTCTTGTCTTTTGAAAGCTCACCTTTGAAGGCCCCTAGGTTTGCGGACCAAGGGTATTTAAGAAGAAAACTGAAGAGAGAGGAAGAAAACCAAGCATACAACATTGAACAACAATTTTTCCTTAGAATTTCTCTCTAGTTTGTTCTTCATTTTTAGCTCTTGTAATAGTGATAAATTGTATGTTGTGTGATTTTTACATGGTTTAATGTTGAATTGCATAATTCTAGCTTAATCCTTTTTGTTGAATGCGTAAAGCTTACTCCTTTGTTTATGCTTATGTTTTAATAAGTGTTGATTAAGCTGTAAGGGGTCAATTTTGGGTGGTTTAATTCATGTTGACTATTTCTTAGGAGGTAGTATTAGATAAATAAGAGGAGAGGTAGAAAGGAGTCATCTTTGCTAAATTGTGGTGTTACTTGGGATAATTACACTAAGTATTTTCTCTCATATTTGATAAATTGCATAGAAGGTGTTTGTGCTAGTGCCTAAACTAGAATTTCATGTTTCATGTTAACCAATCGTTTTACCCAAATTTCCCCAATTATGTTTTCCTACATGTTTTCCCATTGTGAATATCATGTTTGTAATTAATTTAAACCTTTGTTAATTAGTGTCTTAATTAGTAATTAGTGCCTTAATTTGTGATTAGAGTCATTAGTTTTGTTAAATGATATTTTGCAAGAGTCCAGATTAGATTATTTTAGCATTACCGCTTTTCCTGGGGTTCGACCCTGTTCTTACCCTTACTACCCTTTTATTTAGGTTGGTTTGAGTCTAGGTAAGGTTTTATAAATTTTTATTTGGCCTAGTTAATTTGCGGAATTAACGACACCGTATTTTACCCCGTCAGTTGTCCTCCCTATTTATGAATCGATCAACAAAATCATGCATACAAACGCCTTTAGAGGTCACATAACGATCTAGCTCAGCGTTGGTGAATCCAAAAAGGTCCCTGAATTTATTCTTATACCCTTGGGAGCTAAGGGGTATAGCTGGTGCATCTTTAAGGTCCCATCCTCCAATGGTAGCTATTTCTTAAGGAAAGGGACATATATTGCCTCCAGGAAATGCAAAAACATGAAAATTCGTGTCCCAATATTCAAGACAAGCATCCATGAAAGGCCTCACAACCTTCATCAATTTAAAGCTCAAGTTCGATCCTAGATTGAAAGTGCAGCGAAATAAATTCCAACTGTTTTGAAAATCTCAGCAGAATTGGGCCAACTTTAAATGATCATATCTTGACCTTTACTTGGTCACTTTTTGTGTTCTTTATATTTCTAAAATCTTGAATGAGTCTTATTTTACATGGCTTTTGAACCATTGACATTCATTGAGTAAATTGTTCACAATCGAGCTTCAAAGACTGTCACACAGAATGATGTTCTGTGTTTCTGAAAATGACCTATCATCACTTAAACTTGAATAACTCAGTATTTAACGGATTTTTTTGGTTGATTCTTTTTGGATATGAAAGCTAACATCCTTAGCTTTCATTTGAATCATCATGGGCAATTTTTATGGATCTGAGCTAAGAGATATGATGTTTTGAAGTTCCTGCTGCTGCAGAGGAGAACTGCTGTACATTGAGTTCTGACCTGAACTTACTCAATGCTCATAACAATAGATCCAGGCATTTGTTTTGAATGATTTAAATTGGAGGATAAAGATAACATCTATAGCTTTAAATGGAGATATCATGGGTCATGAGAGTCATCCTGAGTCAAAATTAATGAAGCCTTAAAGTTGCTACTAGTTGCTGAACTGTTACCACAGTTTTCATCAATGACCTGTTGTCACTCAAAAGTCAATATCTAGAGCTCAACACATCATTTGGGGTTGGTTCTTTTTTGAGGTGAAAGCTTACATTCATATCTTTGATATGACCTATCATGAGCATTATAATGCATTCTGTGCAAAGAGTTGTGTAACCTTCAAAATAGGACTGATTCCAGAATGCTATGCTAAGGTCTGGTTGGTGCCTGTGTTCAATGAGGGCACTCCTACACAATTGGCACGCCTGAAATTGTACACCCAAGGATAGGACTTGGACCTTAATTGATCCCCAATTGTGTGAGCATCATGAGGCAACAATAGGATACCTTTTTGTGTAAGAGAATACAACCCAAAGCTGCTGAAACATAAAGTTGTCCATGGAAAGCGACAGCTTGTCCTTATCTTCACCTTGTCTCCTCTTTATTGATAACTACTGCAATGAGCTTAGTTGAGCCACAAAAGAAGACAAGGCAACAACTATTTCTTGTCTCAAACAGTAGGAATTCAATCCTTTTATTTCATTTGTCCTACTTCTCTTTTGAATTCAGCCATTAGATTAAAGTAGATGATTATCAATGGTTAGATTATCTTCTAGGTTTTAGTTTGCTGAACTTTGTAATGCCTATTTAAAGGCTTATCCTCCTTGTAGTAAATCAGATTATGAAATGAGTTTTTAAAAGGTTTTAAAAACCCTTAAGTCTTTGCTTGTGTGCTTAGACACCCTTCCTCTTTGCTATGTGCTAGAGAACCTCCAAGGGCTTCGAGCCATTGGAGCGGGGTTGAGTCCTATGCTTGTGTGCTTGGGCGAAACTACCTCGAGGCTTAAACCTGCTGTGTGATCTAGTCTAAGTCATATCCATCTACCTCCCATTGTATTAAGCCCACAAAATAAGCCTCCAAAATAGCCCCTCAAATGAGAAGAACACTTACTCTTGTCGAGTTTAATTTGTTGTTGTTTCGTTGAGTCTTGGTTGCACTTGGTTGTGCAAAGCAGTTTCCGGGACCGTCCTATCCCTAGCCCGGTTTTTAGGTGTCATTTAGCTTAGTTTTAGTGTCACTTAAGCCATGCTCGAGTTGCTGCTGTTGGGGCGTCATTCTTGGCATGAAATCAGCCCATTTGGGTCTCGTTTCAGTGCAAATGGTATCAGAGCCTAGGCTCTTGCGTTTTGTTAAACCAAGACGGTCTTGGGAAGGGTGGGTGCGTGATGTTCTAGGGCGTGACACTACTTACGTGGGTGCTGCCTGGTTTGTGGGTGTTGGCTTTGGTACGAGCACTTGTGTGAGGTTGCATCGAGTTGGCGAACAGGGGGATTCGATCTTTGCAAGAGTGCTGGATTCGAAGGGCTTGTTTTTTGAAATTGTCTTTTGTAGTACCATGTTTTTAACCCCGAAAGTTTGAGGACAAACTTTTTTGAACAAAGGGAGTTTGCAGCGAAATAAATTCCAACTGTTTTGAAAATCTCAGCAGAATTGGGCCAACTTTAAATGATCATATCTTGACCTTTACTTGGTCACTTTTTGTGTTCTTTATATTTCTAAAATCTTTAATGAGTCTTCCTTTACATGGCTTTTGAATCATCGACATTCATTGAGTAAATTGTTCACAATCGAGCTTCAAAGACTGTCACACAGAATGATGTTCTGTGTTTCTGAAAATGACCTGTCGTCACTTAAACTTGAATAACTCAATATTTAACGGATGTTTTTGGTTGATTCTTTTTGGATATGAAAGCTCACTTCCTTAGCTTTCATTTGAATCATCATGGGCAATTTTTATGGACCAGAGCTAAGAGATATGATGTTTTGAAGTTCCTGCTGCTGCACAGGAAAACTGCTGTACATTCAGTTCTGACCTGAACTTACTCAAAGGCTCATAACAAAAGCTCCAGGAATTTGTTTTGAATGATTTCAATTGGAGGATAAATATAACATCTATAGCTTTAAATGGAGATATCACGGGTCATGAGAGTCATCCTGAGTCAAAATTAATGAAGCCTTAAAGTTGCTACTAGTTGCTGAACTGTTACAACAGTTTTCATCAGTGACCTGTTGTCACTCAAAAGTCAATATCTAGAGCTCAACACATCATTTGGGGTTGAATCGTTTTTGAGGTGAAAGCTTACATTCATATCTTTGATATGAGCTATCATGAGCATTATAATTCATTTTGTGCGAAGAGTTGTGTAACCTTCAAAATATGACTTATTCCAGAATGCTATGCTAAGGTCTGGTTGGTGCCTGTGTTCAATGAGGGCACTCCTACACATTTGGCACGCCTGAAATTGTACACCCAAGGATAGGACTTGGACCTTAATTGATTCCCAATTGTGTGAGCATCATAAGGCAACAGTAGGATACCTTTTTGTGTAAGAGAATACAACCCAAAGGTTCTGAAACATAAAGTTGTCCATGGAAAGCGACAACTTGTCCTTATCTTCACCTTGTCTCCTCTTTATTGATAACTACTGCAATGAGCTTAATTGAGCCACGAAAGAAGACAAGGCAACAACTATTTCTTGTCTCAAATAGTAGGAATTCAGTCCCTTTATTGCATTTGTCCTACTTCTCTTTTGAATTCAGCCATTAGATTAAAGTAGTTGATTATCAATGGTTAGATTGTCTTCTAGGTTTTAGTTTGCTGAACTTTGTAATGCCTATTTTAAGGCTTATCCTCCTTGTAGTAAATCAGATTATGAAATTAATTTTTAGCAGGATTTATAAACCCTTAACTCTTTGCTTGTGTGCTTAGACACCCTTCCTCTTTGCTATGTCCTGGAGAACCTCCAAGGGCTTCCAGCCATTGGAGCGGGGTTGAGTCCTATGCTTGTGTGCTTGGGCGAAACTACCTCGAGGCTTAAACCTGCTGTGTGATCTAGTCTAAGTCATATCCATCTACCTCCCATTGTATTAAGCCCACAAAATAAGCCCTCCAAAACAGCCCCTCAAATGAGAAGAAAAACTATTCTTGCCGAGTTTAATTTGTTGTTGTTTCGTTGAGTCTTAGTTGCACTTGGTTGTGCAAAGCGGTTTCCGGGACCGTCCTATCCCTAGCCCGGTTTTTAGGTGTCATTTAGCTTAGTTTTAGTGTCACTTAAGCCATGCTTGAGTTGCTGCTGTTGGGGCGTCATCCTTGGCCTGAAATCAGCCCCTTTGGGTCTCGTTTCAGTGCAAATGGTATCAGAGCCCAGGCTCTTGCGTTTTCTTAAACCAAGACGGTCTTGGGAAGGGTGGGTGCGTGATGTTCTAGGGCGTGACACTACTTACGTGGGTGCTGCCTGGTTTGTGGGTGTTGGCTTTGGTACGAGCACTTGTGTGAGCTTGCATCGAGTTGGCTAACAGGGGGATTCGATCTTTGCAAGAGTGCTGGATTCGAAGGGCTTGTTTTTTGAAATTGTCTTTTGTAGTACCATGTTTTTAACCCCGAAAGTTTGAGGACAAACTTTTTTGAACAAAGGGAGTTTGCAGCGAAATAAATTCCAACTGTTTTGAAAATCTCAGCAGAATTGGGCCAACTTTAAATGATCATATCTTGACCTTTACTTGGTCACTTTTTGTGTTCTTTATATTTCTAAAATCTTGAATGAGTCTTCCTTTACATGGCTTTTGAATCATCGACATTCATTGAGTAAATTGTTCACAATCGAGCTTCAAAGACTGTCACACAGAATGATGTTCTGTGTTTCTGAAAATGACCTGTCGTCACTTAAACTTGAATAACTCAATATTTAACGGATGTTTTTGGTTGATTCTTTTAGGATATGAAAGCTCACTGCCTTAGCTTTCATTTGAATCATCATGGGCAATTTTTATGGACCTGAGCTAAGAGATATGATGTTTTGAAGTTCCTGCTGCTGCACAGGAAAACTGCTGTACATTCAGTTCTGACCTGAACTTACTCAAAGGCTCATAACAAAAGCTCCAGGAATTTGTTTTGAATGATTTCAATTGGAGGATAAATATAACATCTATAGCTTTAAATGGAGATATCACGGGTCATGAGAGTCATCCTGAGTCAAAATTTATGAAGCCTTAAATTTGCTACTAGTTGCTGAACTGTTACAACAGTTTTCATCAGTGACCTGTTAGCACTCAAAAGTCAATATCTAGAGCTCAACACATCATTTGGGGTTGATTCTTTTTTGAGGTGAAAGCTTACATTCATATATTTGATATGAGCTATCATGAGTATTATAATTCATTCTGTGCAAAGAGTTGTGTAACCTTCAAAATAGGACTGATTCCAGAATGCTATGCTAAGGTCTGGTTGGTGCCTGTGTTCAATGAGGGCACTCCTACACATTTGGCACGCCTGAAATTATACACCCAAGGATAGGACTTTGACCTTAGTTGATCCCCAATTGTGTGAGCATCATGAGGCAACAATAGGATACCTTTTTGTGTAAGAGAATACAACCCAAAGCTGCTGAAACATAAAGTTGTCCATGGAAAGCGACAGCTTGTTCTTATCTTCACCTTGTCTCCTCTTTATTGATAACTACTGCAATGAGCTTAATTGAGCCACGAAAGAAGAGAAGGCAACAACTATTTCTTGTCTCAAACAGTAGGAATTCAGTCCCTTTATTGCATTTGTCCTACTTCTCTTTTGAATTCAGCCATTAGATTAAAGTAGTTGATTATCAATGGTTAGATTGTCTTCTAGGTTTTAGTTTGCTGAACTTTGTAATGCCTATTTAAAGGCTTATCCTCCTTGTAGTAAATCAGATTATGAAATTAATTTTTAGAAGGATTTATAAACCCTTAATTCTTTGCTTGTGTGCTTAGACACCCTTCCTCTTTGCTATGTCCTGGAGAACCTCCATGGGCTTCCAGCCATTGGAGCGGGGTTGAGTCCTATGCTTGTGTGCTTGGGCGAAACTACCTCGAGGCTTAAACCTGCTGTGTGATCTAGTCTAAGTCATATCCATCTACCTCCCATTGTATTAAGCCCACAAAATAAACCCTCCAAAACAGCCCCTCAAATGAGAAGAAAAACTACTCTTGCCGAGTTTAATTTGTTGTTGTTTCGTTGAGTCTTAGTTGCACTTGGTTGTGCAAAGCGGTTTCCGGGACCGTCCTATCCCTATGTAACACCCTCAAATTTGCGGAAAGAAAAAAAAAATATTTAAATACATAAAAGATATGAGAATACATAACGAAGGTGTCATAAATAAAAAGGGTCATTACAAAACGGAAATAATATTATACAAAAGAAATATACAAGACGGGTCACAGAGTGTATAATAATATACAATCTAAGAACCGAATATAGGTCCAAGGTAAATACTTCGCTCGCTAGCTCGTCAATGTACCCCAAATATGCATCACCACCTGTTCGACCGCATTAAATATAAACACGGAAGCCACAGTCAGTGGGGAGTAACTCCGAGTCCTCCCAGCCACGAAATGTCGAGTTTAATGAAACATGAATAACATAAAAGCAATGTATATGGAAAATACAAAACTTAAACATATATTATATGCTTTTCATTGTATGAAACAGATAACTAACAAATAACCTAGCATGTGAAAGCTATCATGTGAAACCGATAATAAACTATAACTCGAGGTAGGGAAGCTGGTATGCTAGCTCAGAGGTTCCTCTCAGAAACATGGCCCTGATACACTCAAACCCTAATCAACACGTAATCAGTGAATCAGTTAACAATCGGGAATCCCACTCTATCACTCCTTAGCCGGCTTGTCATCTCACCTTCTAAAACTCTAGATCATACAAACATGAAAGAACCAATACTTCTACTAAGGCATAAGTTCTTAGGCTTGCATCTCACCTTCTAAGATTCATAGAATCATCAAACATGAAAGAACAATACTTCTACAAACAGGCATAAGTTCTTAGTACAGTCAATAGAAGACTTCTGTAACTCGAGTCTATACCACGAGGTAGGATATACTTAAATATTTAGGCTCAGCGGTCACTCTAGTAACATGGCCCAAATACCAAGCACACATCTAGGCTCAGCGGTTACCCTAATAACATGGCCCAGATCCAAAGCACATATCTTAGCTCAGAGGTTCCTCTCAGAAACATGTCCAAGATACGACTCAAACCTAAACCTAGACTGCGCAGACCCAAGAGAAATGCGAAGATCCATCGCATCCAGACCCATGATACAATCACATGAGTACACCCTAAGAACATCCATCAAAGGGGTTGGCTAGTACTTAAACTGGCTCCATTTCCCAAAGTGGAAACAATGGCAGCCATACCCCGACTTGGATATAAACCCACCAAGCCGGGACACAGAAGCTATCAAGCGGCAAACTCCATATGCTCGTTAAAGATAGTACGGGCCTCTCAATGTCATGGTCCAAGATACTCATTTAGAATTAGAATGGTCAAGACGCCATATACTCATAATTCTCTATGGGTACTTAGTCAACACGACATATATCATCCAATCAAACAGTCACGGGAAAAACTTCCTAACATGTGACTAATTGCATATAAAAAATCATATTCAAATAACATATCGCCTCATATCTACTAAGGCTAATTCATTAATTAAATACAACCTTACCTGAAGACAAATCCCCGACCCGAGTCCCGCGACGGGTCATCAGTCAAACGGGGCTGACTAGATCTTAGTTTGACCAAACCCGTTTGGTCAAACCGGCTAGAAACAGAGTCTTTACCAATTAGACTTAGACATAAAAATCAACATATTCATTACATGTTATTTTATTAAAACTTCTAACATGTGAATTATTAAATTTTACTAAAACCCGCTTGACTTAAAGGATATAAATTTAAACTACGATCTCGTATTATAATTTCTAACATGTGAGAAATAATAACTTTATGAAAAACCTTTTTAATTAAATATTTTACTTATTAATATTTCTCACTTGCTAATTATTACAAAACGCGATAAAAATAACGATAACTCAAAAACCGTCACAAGTCCCAAGGTGGGACCCACGGGCTGATTTTGGGCCAACTTGACACGGCCTGGACGGGGCCCCACGGCCTGTTATGGGCTGTTTTGGCTTTTTATCAACTTAACTAAAAACCGTTTCCTAATATTTCCCGCATGCTTTAACATAATTAAAACCCGTCAAAACAACAACATAACAATTAAACATCGACACAACCCAAAGACCAAAACCCGGACCAACCAGACCGGGCTGGACCGGGTCTGAATCGGCCTGAACCGGCCTGGTTTGGACCGGTTTCCAGCCCCAAAACAGCCACCCTACACGGTTTTCCCCAACAACAAACACCAAATTATTTCCAACATGATTTTAATTAACAACATCCATTTTAAACATCCAATTCATCCATCATGCATATTAAAATCATGATTATGAAGAAATCATAAATATATGTCAAGAACACCAACATGTTTATAAATTCATACCACATGATAAAAACGATTACTTATCATGTTACTAATTAAAAACCGTAAATCATAAACACTAACTAAAGGTATGTAATATTAATTCGTCGAGTAACTCGGAATCGTTACCTTAGCTAGCTAAAATCAAGTAGCACCAAAATAATAAGAACTAAGAAAATAAGAAACCCGTCTTCTAATCTTCTCCTAAAATATACGAGTCACCAAACTCGTCTTCAAAATCTTCCCTTATAAGAAATGACAAGAAAAACATTATTAGAACTTAAAACTTGATTTTCCATAATTAAAGTCTTGAAAACGATTTTGTCGAAATTGGAAATAAAACGTACTTGAAGATGGAGAGCGAAGAGGAGATTCTAGAAATATAAGTTAGGACGGATTTAATTAAGAAATGAAGGTTTTATGATGATTGTGCTCAAGAACGACGAAGAACAAATGAAGAACGACGAAGAACGAATGAAGAACGATGAAGAACGATTAATTAGATCTTAATTTGATTGATTGTAAAATGAAAAGTTGTTGGTGAGTAATGAAAAGAAAGAAAATATCAAGGCTTAAGAGGAGAAAAAGAGACGTGTGAAATGGAGAGGAATCGGGTCTGTTTTTACGCGATTTGCGGAGTTTAAGTTGACAGACCGATAAAGTTACAAATATCTTAGATATTTTATTAGTTTAATCATATTAATTAAAAGATCTAATATGAGTGGAAAAAAAGTGACATGGGGCGTGTGACTCATGTCAAAGTCGGGTTTCGGGACTTAAGTTGACCCGGAATAGTTAAATGACGTTCGGGTTAAAACCGTAAAAGTTATTCTTTAATTCCGAATAAATTCTAAATAATTATATTAAATTATCATAAATTCAAATAAATCTTAATAAAAATAAATTAAATTTATTATTTTTCAAAATAAAATTTCGGTCTTTAAAATTACAAGGTGAGTCGGAAAAGTCAACGAAAGTCAACATCGACTTAAAAGTCGAGAAAAGTCAAAGATGACTTAAAAGTTTTAGAAAAGTTTATGACGACTTAAAAGTCAAGAAAAGTCAAGAAAAAGTCAAAGACGACTTAAAAGTCAAGAAAAGTCAAAGATGACTAAAAACGGTCTTTTCATGAAATCTCTCAGAAATTCCAAATACGAACGCGGAATTTCAAAATACGACTCGAAACAATAAATTCTATTTTAAAAACTTAAGTTCTACTGAAAAGTGTTAGTAAATATTTTTACTAGAAAAATTGGGTATTTTTCGGGTTGTTACAGTTTCTGCTTTTGTGAATAAAACAATAATAAAGAAAGCTTCTAGGGAGGTCAAGTCACACATGCAAACATGTAATTGATCATGTCAAACTAGAAATGCTTAAATAACGACAATTGTTTAGGCTTAAAGACAACCACCTCTCGGCCTTATTGTCAACCATAGATCGGGTCCTAACGAACTCTAGCTTTGGTTAGGTCGTTGTACTAACATATGCTTAGTCTAATTCAATTTAGTGCCTCTCGACTAATAGAACGAACTAACAAATTTAATCAAAGATTGTGATCAAGAATCAAACACTAATCATAGAATGCAAGCATGTGATAGAAACAACTATCTAATATCATAACATCTCATTTCAACAATTGTAATTATTTAGTTATGCATCGCTCCCTTAATCCCTAGACTGGAGAAGTACTCTGGCATAATGAAAACTAATCTAATGAAAAATGATATGGTAAACATGAACATACTAACTAGTTAAAGGAAACGAAAAATGAATAACAAAAGCAATACAATAAATAGAATTACCTCAACAAAGGAAATAAAACTTGGAATTGAAGAACAAAATGGAATCAAATAATTTGGAAATAAACTTGTAATATAAATTGAAATACTTAAAGGAATTATTTGTAACAACTAATGGAAACTAAACTATTCTAAACCTAATCTAATGACTGAAAATAATATGTAAAAGAGTATTCTAAATCTAAACCTAACCTAACCTCGGTTAAATGCATACAAAATCCAAAGGTTTGTCTTAACTCGTCTTTAATCTCTTGTTAAACACACCATTAAACACTATGAGTATCTAAAGTTGAGCATCCTATGTTGAGTTTGTGAGCCTCCAAATATTAGGCTTCCTTTGTGACTTCAATTTATGCATCAACCCATTTCACAATTCTTGGACTTCTTATTCCCACAATCTCCTATCATGATCAAGACTTGCTCTTAATAGTCTCGTGAACTTGGATGAATGCTAATTTCACGGGACAAAGCTATCGAATGCTTCATTTCCTACAAAACGCAATGAAAATACCTAGAACACGGAATGAGCTCATAAACACATTAACAGAAGTGCAATAATCAAATAAACCAAGCTAAAATAGGCAGTTAAACTATATATAAAATGGAATCATCAATCCTTACTAGAAGTAGACTTAAGAGTTAACTTATCAACAAATACCGATGACACAAAGGACATAGAAGAGTTGGTATCAAAGAGAACTAGGCATGGTTGATCTAGATAAAGATGGAGCATCGGCATCGGCACGGCTCAAGACGAAGATGGAGCCCTTGGGCTTAGCATTGGGCAGCTTCATATCCGGGCAATCGTTAAAACGATAACTAGGCTTTTTGCTAAATTAGCAAATCAACTGCCGATTGTAGCATGCAACTCGCGGATGAAGAGTTTTCTTACACCCGTCACATATACGCTCATTAGGGGGGAGCAACGGCTTGATCATTCACATGAGGGTTGGCTTGAGTATTAACACGAGCGGGGGTTTGGCCTATTGAAACAAAGTTCCTCTCGTTATCAAAAGAGGTGGAGGAAGAAGGAACAAATGGCCTCTTGCCATAGAAGTTTGGCCTGGGAGTGAAAGAAGAAGAAGGAGTATTGGCCTTAACTTTTTTCTATATGGCTTTGAAAGAGTTATGAGCCCAAATAGCATCGTCATAGAGCTCGGCGAATGTCACTGAGCTTCTTCTTACTTTGCTCTCTAATAAGGCACTCATCTTATTCTGGTAATACAAGGCTCTGTCTTCATCATCCTTAACAAGCCTTGGAGCGAAATGAGCAAGGTTGTAAAACTTAGTAGTCCTTACTTGAGATTAATGAATTCCTTCAACCTTTGTTACTTGGGTTATTTTGGGTAAAAGCAGTCCACAACAAGCACTTTGAAACGGCTCCAACCGAAATTGGCTTCCTTAGTGGCCACGCGGCTAGTAATGGTCCACCAATGATCGGCCTCCCTTACAAGGACGTGAAAGAGGCAATCCTCTCTTAGTCGGTCTCTTGCACATGAAAGAGATCAAACAGTTTCTCCATCTCGCGAAACCATTCTGAAAGTTAGGTAGGATCCGGCTCTCCTTCATAGGTCTTAGTCTTGCTCCTCGCAATTTAACAAGCAACCCATTCGTAGCTTCCATGGTGACCATCACGGGGCCAATGAATGGGGACGGCATTGACCTGGTCTTGTTGGTTACGAGCGCTTGAGTAAGGGCCTCCAAGATTGTGTTCTCAACTAAACGTGGTCTCACCATCTTCTCAACACAACAAGGTAAACCAAGTTAGTACTCATCACATAGCATATACACAAAGACTACCAACTTAGGTCCTTAGTTTCTACCCTTCTCTCACTCATTATTATCAGTCAAGGTGTTTAAAGGTTAGGATTTCCACGTGTGTGCATCAGGAGCGTTCCATCTCTGATACCAACTATGACAACCCTCGTAAATGCGGAAACTAAATCAAGCACGACATGTAAACGCGTAGCAGAAATACGGATTTCTTAAAAACATTTTCATATAGGAAATAGTACGAGGAATCGTCACCCAAACCAATACCAAAATAGAGTAAATACTACGGTGAGACAAAGTCCCTCAAAACACTAGAGAGTCTAGAGAACTAGAGTCCAATGAAAGGTAAAACATCTACATTGACGTCTGATGGCTCACACGGTCTCAACCTCAAAAAACGCACCGACTAGTACCTGTTCATTCATGAAACATGAATGCCACAGTCAGTGGGGAGTAACTCGGGGTTCTCTCAACCATATCGCATTAAAACCCACATAACAAGAGCATATGAACATACATTATCATCATCAAATATAAACAATAAAATCATATATATATATATATATATATATATATATATATATATATATATATATATATACACACACACACAATATCCAAGACTCGGTCGATAGAACGGAAGCCGAGTACCCCTAATCCGTCAGTACCACCAACGGCAGAGTCGGACAGAAAATGAGCAAACCAATCCCGCCATTTCGGCCAACGAGAAAGGTTTTCACAATAATAAGCACTCATAATCCGGTAGTACGACCAACGAAGATGAAACTTGAAACAAAGGTCAAGCTAGTACGCTACCTGCAAAGACACCTCCTCGCAAGGTTACAACATTTGACGGCCGAGTCAATCAGCGCATTGTGTTTGCCTCCTAACAACGTTGTCATATCCCCACTAACACCAATTGAATGTACCTCGATTGTTCCGACATTAAGTCTAATGAGAATAAGGGTGGAAACGGGAAGTGATAGCTCAATATCATCCAACAACCAAGACTCGACAACTACTCAAGGCATAAATGACTTAAACGAGTTAAACATCCAAAACTGTCACTAAGCATGTGAATAAATCATATGAGATACGATATAGTCCTTATATAAATATTCATAGTCATTTCATAAGATTAAAACGTAAACTAACCATAAAAACCTTAACATATGAGTTTATATAAGAAAAGAAAAGGAGGGATACATGGGGTTCATAGCTGGTCGGCCGGCGAAGAACCAAGGCCACCACGATTTTCACAGAACCGTTACAGGAACTCTTAGCCAGTCGTTTAGGCTGGTGGCCGGTCAGCGGGCTAAAAACAAAGAATGGTCCAAAGATGCACGGATATGAGGGGTCCCCCTCCAGTCGGCCGGCTGGGAGACTGTCTCAAATCCGATTTTCTCAAATCCGATTTTTCTAGTAGAAATATTTTACGAAATCTTTTCAGTAATTTTAAGTTTTAATTTAGAATTTTATGTTTCTAGTCGAATTTAGAATTTCCGAGTTCGTATTTGGAATTTATGCGAGATTCCATGAGAATCCCGTCTTAAGGCGAGTTTGACTTTTTGTTAACTTTTACTCATACATACTCACACTCCCTCCTTAACCTAATTCATTACACAAACACATTTCACATTACTTCCTTCTTAAGCAAATATCAAACCCTTGCCTCCATCCATTTTTCGATCTTTGAATCATCCTAGCTCCTTCGTTCCTTGATAGAATTCACGTAAGTTCGTCTCATTCTTCTCCTCTTACCTTCCTCTATCCGTATTGATATTAAAATCGTCGTCTTTCTCGATTTTCAAATTTCCCGTCTTTCTCAAGATGAATTTCATTCATCTTTTATGGTCTATTTGTAGGTGGCGACCTCCAAGATCCCGACAAAGACTATTACCTTATTGAAGAGGAGCTTGACGATTAGTAAAGACGCTTAAAGGTAACGGTGAAGGGTTACTCGGTATCATTTACGTGTTTTACATGTTATCTATGCTAGAAATCGTATTTAGAATATGGTTAGTGAACTTGGTAATTGTGTTGACGATGATATATGTTGTATGTTGGGAATTCATATGAGTTTTGATGATTTATGATAATATTGGATGATAATTGAAATTGGATCCTTAGTGAAAATGGCATTTTCGTGTGTATTGGACCCCAGCCGGTCGACCAGCAGCCGGTCAGACCACCGGCTGGGGCACCTGCTGTATATTTTGGCATTTTTACATGATTTTGGGATATGAGGTTGGGCTCAGCCGGTCGACCGGCAGCCGGTCAGACCACCGGCTGAGATACCCCTTTCCTTCCTTTGTTTTTCAATTGACCCTTCGGTCCCAGCCGGTCGACCGGCAGCCGGTCGACCTGACCGGCTGGGACACACTGACATTTTACATTGGTTTTTCATATGATAGTTGGCCTGAGCCAGTGGACCGGCAGCCGGTCAGCCTGAGCGGCTGGCACCTGTTGGAATGGTGTTTGTGATTTTGTTTACGATTTTAATTTATAATAATTCCGATCGTTCGTTTATCGTATAATTTTACGTAGTGACTTATAATATTGATGTTTTGAATATATGACATTTCATTCGCTTGTATCACATGTTTTGTGACGGTTTTTGCTATGTCCCACTTTGAGTCGGTTTTTACAAATGTTACGGTTTGAGCACTATTTTGTCTTGTGCTTTGTACTCTCATTCCCTTGGCTACCTTTTCGTTCGTAAGGCTGGAATGTCGGAACGGAGAGGTATCCTACTGCTTATATGCATGTGTTAGTGGGCATACGACGACGTTGTTGGGAGTTGAACCCTATGCGTTGTTCGACCCGGCCGTCAAATGTTGTGTACTTGCGAGGTGGTGTTATTTGCATGTAGCGTACCACATGTTATGAGGCTTGAGCTCATTTTCTGCCTCTTTTGTGAATTGATCTACCGAATTTGGGGTACTCGGCGTCTAGTGTAAGACCGAGTCTTGGATGCGAAACGTTTTATCGCATGTCGAATCGGAACACGTTATATTCTGAGATCCTGGCCAGGTTTAGACTAGTACCGTATTATTATCGTCGTGCTACCAGGAGGAAATTAGTCTACATAGGCGAAATGTAAGCATCGCGTATGAGTTCAGGGAAATGTGATCCCGTGGATGCCTTTTAATCATACTTGCCATGTACACGATGCTAGTGCGTTTCATTTACCGTGAGAGATGTCATCTTGTGTCGTCTTTGAATACGTGATTTCATGATATTGTTCATGGTCATTGCATGATTAGACACCGTCAATGTCTTGGTTCGTGAATGGATGATAATTTGTTTGATTTATTGTGATCATCGCATGACGTGACTTGGTTTGTCTGTCGAGTCTCAATCTTATCAGCCTTATACCGCTAACGGTGAGATGCAAGCCCTAGTGAGCGTATTGGTTTTCCTAAGAGTGTCTTCCCTGAGTCTTTGAATAACATGATGGTTACGGATTTGATTTCCACACGATCTTATCATTAATTATCGTATCGCCTATCTATTCTTATCGTATCTCACATGGATATCTATATATGCATGATTTTACTTTTAGTATTTCCTTATATGTACGTTTAATGTGATATGGCTGGGAGAACCCGGAGTTACTACCCACTGATTGTGGCGTTCATGTTTTTCATGAATGAGCAGGTTGCTTGCAATGGATGGCTTTTTGCTTTAACTATTTTGGGTTCGGGTGTGAGCTTGCGGGCGTTGTCCCTGGAAGTTTCACCTCTAGACGATATTAGCTAGTTTTGCTAAACACTTGTTCTTTGCTAACATTTTAAGAGACCCCGTCTCTTTGTTGTATTTCGTATTTAGTTTGTAATATTTTGACACTCCTCGTGTTATATATCTTGCATGTTTAAAGGTTTTTAAAATACCGTATTTCCGCATATCATTTCACATGCTTGTATGTTTTATATTTCCGCATTCGCGAGGGTTGTCACAGTTGGTATCAGAGCTCTTTATTGCTCCCGACGCACACACGTGAACCCTAACTTAAACTACTTGACCTTAAAATAATAAATGAGAGTTGGGTAGAAGTTAAGGACTTTAATTGGTAGTCTATTTGTTTATGCTAATTGATAGGAGTAACTTAATTTGTTTTTGTTTCTTATGAAGATGGTTAGACCGCGATTAGCTGAGAATGTTATGATGGAAGCTCTTGCTCAAGTGCTGAAAAATCAGCAAGATGCCGCTTTAGCTAATGCCAACCAAGTTCCCCCTAGAAGGGAGGACAACCATCAAGGTGGCTATGCATGGGTGGCGGGACAAATTGCAAGGAGTAAGATCATGCCATATGGTGGAGAACCAGATCCTACAGAGCTATCCGATTGGTTCCGTGAGATGGAAAAGCAATTCGATCTATACCAAGTCCGAGAAGAGGACAAAGTTAGGATCGCAAAACACTTTCTGGTGAGGGAAGCCGACAACTGGTGGGCTATCACAAGTGCCACCGCAATTCTTGAAGAGGACTTTAACTGGGCTTGCTTTAAAGCTCTTGTGGAGGGTAGATTTTATCCTAAAGAGCTTAAACAGCAAAGGCTTAAAGAGTTCATTGATTTTAAACAAGGCAACCTATCCGCTCAAGAGTTTACTACGGAGTTTAATAAGCTCGCTCATTTTGCGCCGAGGCTTATCCGTGATGATGAAGACTGAGCATTCTATTACCGAAACAAGTTGAATGCCGTTCTGCAAAGTAAAGTGAGAAGGGGTACTGCGTCCTTTGGAGATCTTTACGATGATGCTTTGTGGGCCGAGAATTCAATGAAGGCTATAAGGGATGAAGCCTTGATGAACAATCCCTCTCCTTCTTATGCTCCTAGGCCGAATGCTTTTGGGAAGAGGCCGTGTTTTCCGTCTTCTTCTAATTCCTATGCTAACAAGAAGAGGTTTAATCCTCCTTCCAATGCCTATTCAAGGAATCCTGCTCCTTTTATTCCTAGAGCTACTTCAAATGTGGCTCATAAGCCTTATGCATCTCAAAGTCGTCAGTGTAACCGTTGTAGACAACCACTCCATCCCGGTGTGGCATGTCACAACCGCCCTTACATTTGCTTCTTCTGTCAAAAGGGTGGTCATCGTTACGAGGATTGCCCCGACCGAAAGTTGCCCCCTCCTCCTAAACCTAAGGGTTCAATCTTTGTCATGACTCGTGCCGAAGCCGAAGCTCATCCCGAGATTATTACGAGTATGTTCTCAATCTTAGAACAACCGTGTCTTATTTTATTTGATACCGGTGCTTCAATGTCTTTTGTGTCATCGACCTATGCTAGTAAATTATCTATCAAGCCTACATATAGTGAGGATAATCCCATATCCTTGCCATCCGGAGATATTATCTCTTGTTCAACCCTTTATCCAAATGTACCTATATCTATTTCGGGTTCTATCTTTCCCGCAAATCTCCTTAAGTTTCCTCTAGGAGAGTTTGATATTATTTTAGGTATAGATTGTTTAGCTATGTATCATGCTAGGTTCGAGTGTCGTGATCAAAAGATTTTCTTAAAGAGTCCTTTAGGTGTTAGAATAACCTATAAGGGATCTCATCCCCGTAAAGGTGTGTCTTTAATTTCCGCTATGAAGTTGGTAAGTATGGTTAGAAAAGGTCGCCAAGCATTCTTGTGTGTTGTGACTTCTTCAAATGCCTCTTGCCAAGTATTGAAGATGTGCCTATTGTTCGAGAGTTCATTGATGTATGCCCCGAAGATTTGCCCGGGATTCCTCCCGAGCGTGATGTTGAATTCTCTATTGATCTTGTTCCTGGTTCTGGTCCAATTGCCAAAGCTCCTTATCGTATGGCTCCGTCTGAATTGAAAGAATTAAGGAAGCAGTTGGATGATATGATAGAAAAGGGTTTTATTCGACCAAGTGCCTCTCCTTGGGGTGCTCCCGTTCTTTTTGTGAAGAAGAAGGATGGTTCTATGAGATTGTGTATTGATTATCGTGAATTGAATCGGATTACAATCAAGAATAGGTATCCTTTACCGAGAATTGAAGATTTATTTGATCAATTAAAGGGTGCTTCTACTTTTTCAAAGATTGATTTGAGATCCGGTTATCATCAAATTCCGGTTAGAGATGTTGATATTCCAAAGACCGCTTTTAGTACGAGGTATGGTCATTATGAGTTCAAGGTGATGCCATTTGGATTGACGAATGCTCCTTCTATCTTTATGGATCAAATGACCGCACATTTAGTGAGTATATTGACAAGTGTGTGGTGGTATTCATTGATGATATTCTTATTTTCTCCAAGTCCGAAGATGAGCATGCTATTCATTTGAGGATTATTTTGGGTGTTCTACGTCGTCAGAAGTGGTTTGCTAAGTTCTCTAAGTGTGAATTCTGGTTACCTAAAGTGTCCTTTCTTGGGCATGTGATTTCAAAAGAAGGCGTAATGGTGGATCCTTCGAAAATTGAAGCCGTTGTTGATTGGAAGAGTCCGACGGATATTAGAGAGATTCGAAGTTTCCTTGGTTTAGCTGGTTATTATCGAAGATTTGTCAAGGATTTCTCTAAGCTTGCTAGACCGATGACTCAGTTAATGAAGAAGGAAACCAAGTTCCTATGGAATGAAGCTTGTGAAGCAGCGTTTCAAGAATTAAAGAAGAGGTTAACTAACGCCCCAGTGTTGACTTTGCCTTAAGATGGAGTAGACTTTGATGTCTATTGTGATGCTACTAAAATGGGATTGGGTTGTGTTCTTATGCAAAATAGGAAGGTGGTGGCTTATGCTTCAAGGCAATTGAGAGTTCATGAAGTGAACTATCCTACTCATGATCTAGAATTGGCCGCTGTTGTTCATGCTTTGAAAGTATGGAGGCATTATTTAATTGGAGTTCATTGTCGTATCTTCACCGATCACAAGAGTTTGAAATACATATTTACTCAAAGAGAGTTGAATATGAGGCAAAGAAGATGGTTGGAATTGGTGAACGATTATGATTTTGAGTTATTATATCATGAAGGGAAGGCTAATGTTGTTGCCGATGCTCTTAGTAGAAAAGCTTCTCATGCTTTGAATGCTTTGCATGTATTACCTGTTGATCTTTGTGCCGAGTTTCGAAGGTTGAGTTTGGAATTTGTAGAGCGTGGATTTGTTCATGTTGGTGCTATGATTGCCGAACCTGTGTTTCTCCGTGAAATCCGCGAAAGCCAAGTTGATGATCTTACCTACAAGTCTATTCAAGCCAAGATTCTTGAAGGTAAAGGTAAAGATTTCAAGTTTGATAATGAAGGTGTTCTTCGTTTCCATGGTCGTTTATTTGTTCCTAATGCTCTTAAATTGAGGAAGCGAGTTCTTGATGAAGCTCATCTTTCCCCTTATTCTATTCACCCCGGTGGTGATAAGATGTACAAGGATTTGAAGCTGCAGTTTTGGTGGCCGAACTTGAAGGGTGATGTTGTGTCATATGTTGGAAGATGTTTGACTTGCCAACAAGTGAAGATTGAACACAAGAGACCCGGGGGATTGCTACAACCGTTGGATATTCCGCTATGGAAGTGGGAATCTATTTCAATGGATTTTGTTATGGCTTTGCCGAAGACCGTTGGAGGTAAAGATGCCGTTTGGGTTGTTGTTGATCGATTGACCAAGTGTGCTAGATTTATTCCGATCAAAGAAACTTTGAGTTTGGATCGTTTAGTGAAAGCCTATGTTGATGAAATTGTTAGATACCATGGTGTTCCTATGGAGATTATATCCGACCGAGATCCGAGATTCTGTTCGAGATTTTGGAAAGCTTTGCAAGAGGCCATGGGTAGTAAGTTGTTGATGAGTACCGCATTTCATGCCACTACGGATGGTCAGACTGAGAGGACTATTCAGACTTTATAAGACTTGCTTAGAGCTTGTGCTCTTGACTTCCAGTCTAGTTGGGAAAAGAGTCTACCGTTGGTGGAGTTTTCTTACAACAACAGTTATCATGCATCTATCAAGATGGCTCCATATGAAGCTCTTTATGGAAGGAAATGTCGGAGTCCTATATGTTGGAATCAATTGAGTGACAATCGTGATTTAGGCCCCGATGTTCTTGTTGAAACCATTGATAATGTGAAGGTCATTCGTGATAGAATGAAAGCCGCTCAAGACCGTCAAAAGTCTTATGCCGATATCCGAAGAAGGCCGTTAGAATTTGAGGTTGGAGATAAAGTATTCTTGAAGGTATCTCCAATGAAGGGTGTTAAAAGGTTTGGTGTTAAGGGTAAATTGAGCCCGAAGTACATTGGACCCTTTGATATTGTGAAAAGGATTGGTGCCGTTGCTTATAAGTTGGATTTGCCCCCGAATTTGGCTAAGGTTCATGATGTATTCCATGTTTCTCAATTGAGAAAGTATGTTAGTGATCCAAGCCATGTATTTCAAAAGGAATTGCCCGAGCTTGAACCGAATTTATCCTTTGAAGAGAAGCCGATCCGCATCCTAGATCGTAAGGATAGAAAGTTGAGAAGTAAAGTAGTTCCTTTGGTGAAAATCTTGTGGAGAAGTGATAATGTCGAAGAAGAGACTTGGGAAACTCAAGCTTCTATGCGTAGTAAATATCCGAGTCTATTCGAGTAAGGTATTTCTTTTCTTTCCCTCAAGTTTCGAGGGCGAAACCTTTTAAAAGGTGAGGTGATTGTAACACCCGGAAATGTACCCTATTTTTATAATGAAAATATTTTACGAATACTATTCAGTAATTTTAAGTTTTAGTTTAGAATTTAAAGTTTCGAGTCGAATTTAGAATTTCCGAGTTCGTATTTGGAATTTCCGCGAGATTCCATGAGAATCCCGTCTTAAGGCGAGTTTGACTTTCCTTGACTTTTTCCTTCATATTCCACTCACTCCCTTAACCTATTTCTTTCACTCAAACACATTCAACCTTTCTTCTTCCTTAAGCAAAACCAAACCCTTGCCTCCATAATCTTTTCGATTTTAAAATCACCGTATCTCCTTCGTTTCTTGTTGAAATTCTCGTAAGTTCGTCTTATTCTTTCCCTCTTACCTTCCTCTATCCGTATTGATATTAAAATCATCGTCTTTCTCGCTTTTCAAACTTTCCGTCTTCCTCAAGATGAATTTTATTCATCTTTTATGATCTATTTGTAGGTGGTGACCTCCAAGATCCCGACAAAGACTATTTTCTAATTGAAGAGGAGCTTGACGAGTAGTGAAGACGCATAAAGGTAACGGTGAAGGGTTACTCGATATCATTTACGTGTTTTATGTGATTTCTAGGATCGAAACCGTATTTAGATTATGGTTAGTATGCTTAGGACTTGTGTTGTTGTTGTTGGTTGTTGTTAGTTGTTAATTGATATGAGAATTGATGGTTTGTGATGATAAATGAGGATTTTGTTGTTGGTAACTTGTTAGAAATTGATCGTCCCTGAATCCCGTGTGGGACGCACGCTGCGTTGAGGGACGCAGGCTGCGTCGTAGGACGCAGACTGCGTCGTGGTGACGCAGGCTGCGTCACTCGCTGCCGACTGAAATTTTCCTACACTGACCCCTTTTCGTAAACTGATCATATCTCCTTCGTTACTTGCTTGTTTTGGGCGTGTGACATCCCGTTGGAACCGTAAGAGGATACGCAATCACCTCCATTTGGAATTTCTGCATTTGCATGTCTAGAACTGTAGTTATGACCGTTTGAAGTGGACCCTTGTTTTCGTTGGTTTCCAAACAACGTTGTTTTGGAGAGGTGATCTATGTTTTTATTCATTATGCTTCATAAACTTGTTCTAATGCTTATGTATCATGTATTGACTCATGTTTATCATATTTAAACTTATATGATTCCCTATTCTCATGTTTTGTGACGGTTTTTGGTATGTTCCCACTTTGAGTCGGTTTTTACAAATGATACGGTTTGAGCACTATTTTGTCTTGTGCTTTGTACTCTCATTCCCTTGGCTACCTTCCCGTTCGTAAGGCTGGAATGTCGGAACGGAGAGGTATCCTACTGCTTAATTGCATGTGTAGTGGTGATAAGCATTTATTTAGTCACATTTTTACCTCATTTTCGTCCCCATTTTGGTCCGTTTACACGGATTTGCGTGTCTTTAATTGCATTTTATTTCCCGATTTCCCGCGCTATGAATGTCGATCTCAATTTGCAGGAATTAAGGCGGAAATGAGGAAATCGGTGCATAAAGACCTTGCATGAGTCGGGATTCGAAGATGAGATGAAAAATGAAGAAATGAGTCATCAGGTGGTGCTGGCCGGTCCCCAGACCGGCGGCCGGTCCACCGGCCCAGACCTCGACTCCACATATGAAGAAGTTGTGAAAGGGAAAAAAAGGGCCAGGTAGTGCCGGCCGGTCGACCGGCGGCCGGTCGACTACCCGGCCTGTGCCTACATCAGAAGCATATGAGAGTGTAAATGTGCTCCAGGCCGGTGGGGGACCGGCGGCCGGTCGACCGGCCTAGACCCCCATTTTTCCATACTTAGTGAAATTTTGAGGATTTTGAAGACGGAGTTCCTGAAGTCACTGATGTGCCCCAGGCCGGTCAGAGGCCCGGCGGCCGGTTGACCGGCCGGGAACGCAACATCGCAAAATCCGCCTCTTCTTCTAATTTCTTCCTTAATTTTGAGATACCTATATATACCCCCCCCCCCTATTATTTTGTAAGCAGTTTTTTTAGATTCCTCTTAGCACAAAACCCTAGAAATTTGTAACCTAAATTTGTCCCTAATTACTCTACTAATCTTTCCCTAATCTAGTTTAGTTTCTCATTTCAAGTTGTTGAATCTAGTCTTTCATTTCAGTTTTGGGGTTTGTATTGAAGACTTGGGTGAAGACATTCCCCCTATTCATCAATATAAGTTTTGTTTGGTATAAATTTCTCATCTTTTTTATTGTTTATGCAATTAATTTCCATTTCTAGTTTATTGTTCATCTTTTGATTGTTATCATTATTCTTCTCATAGCATAATGTTGATTGAACTCCCCCTTCCCTTTAGTGCTTTGATTCCCTTTACCATGTGTGAGTAGATTCTCCTCTAGGGTTTAGGGGGAGCCTAAGGGAGGATCATGTGGGGTATTAGGTTGGTTAATTAGTAAGTTTGTGGTAAATGATTTGGGTATTGCCCATATGAACACCAAGTGTTTGATGAAATGTGTGAACGAAAGTTGCCATTTTATCAAGCATGGTTTGATTTTCTCTTAAGCGACGGTGGTAGAGACGATTAGACTAAGTGTTTATATGGGTGATTTGAGACAAATGCGATGGCTTTGTTGATGATTATCGATTGTTGAGACATTAGCAATCGATTTTACTCGAATTATTTACCCCTTTGCTAGTTACCCGACTAACCCATTAATCCCCCTAAGGTGAACCCTTCACCTTAGTCTTTCCCTTAATTGTTTTCGTCTTTATTACTTAGCAATTACTTGGTTTTCCTAGTTTTTAGTTAACTTTCCAATCCGTCATATTTTAGGCTAGAATAGGATTCAATCGAACTAGTAGTTGACCCCACCATCCTCGTGGATTCAACCCCTTTATACTACTTTTATTGGGTTATTTTTTATGCTTGTTTTGACGACGAACCGATCATCAAATGGCGCCGTTGCCGGGGATGGCGTAAGGAAACTCGTAGTTTGTTTTGTGTCTTAGATTTAGCCAAGTTACTTGTTGTTTTTGTTGGTTTTTAGTTGTTAGATTATTTGTAGAGTGCCTTGCATTATTGTCTTTCCCTAGTGTGCCCAAAAACGCACTAGGAGTCTAACTTGTTTTTGAGTTGCTTTGAGTGCATGCCTAGGGGTGAAGGGTTGTTCTTGAGCCATCCGGAACCCGAAAGGTTGTTTAGGACTCTCCGTGCCAATACACTTGCTCGGGTTAGGAATTCAAGAAGAGTTAGCCATCAACAAGCCAATACTTCAATTGCTTCTACATCCACTCCAACAATCGATTACCCACAAAACAACACCATTGAACCCATATTTGAAAACCCCTTCTACAATACACAACAAAATACACCACCAAATTCACCACCTACAATACCTCAACAACAAAATCAACCACAAATGACGACTTTACGTGATCGTAACCGTCCCAACCACGATGATACCCAATCTCCAATCAATTTTGGTGTCTTGGCCCCAAATAATTTTGAGATTCACCCGGCTCAAATGAGTTCTATTGAGCGGGATAGCTTTGGAGGCCTCCCCGATGAGGATGCTCATGCCCACTTGAGAAAATTCAAAAGTAGGGTAGGAATCATGAAGAGGAATGGTGTGCCCGAGGAAACCCTTTGCCTCATGTTGTTCCCATTTTCCCTCAAAGACCGGGCGGAGAGGTGGTTGAATAACCATCCTCCAAACACTTTCACTACTTGGGATGATTTGGCTAAGGAATTCCTAAGCAAGTACTACCCCGCTTCCAAAACGGCGATGCTAAGGAATGAGATAACAACCTTTCAACAAGAGGATGGAGAATCCTTAGGAGAGGCATGGGATCGATTCATTGACTTACTTGCCCGTTGCCCTCATCATGGAATTGCGGATTGGTATGTCACTCAAACATTCTATCAAACTCTCCTCCCTCAAACCAAGGCTATGGTGAATGCTTCCGCGGGGGGAAGTTTTGATCATTTGAATGACCAACAAGGGGCGGCATTGATTAAGAAGATGGTTGAGTCGGAATCTAGCTATGGTACTAGTTCTAGAGGAAATAGCTTGAGAAGGAGTTCTAAGTACCCAAGTGAGAACTTCTCAAATGCGGATACCAATGCCAAGATTGATTTGCTCACACAAACTTTTACAAAGGGTTTTGCCGAGCTTCAAAAAGCTCAAAATCAAAGTCAAGGCCATCATGTGAATGAAGCTAGTGGGTCTTATGCACCTCCCATGGTGGAAGCTTATCAAACCCCCACTTGTGAAATTTGCAATGGATATGGACACACCTTTGAAGTTTGTGGGAACAGTTTTTCTTATAGCAATGAAGGAGGAAATGACTACCAACATGTGAATGCTTTTCAAGGAGTCAACAACAACCCACGGCCCTCAAGGCCTCAATTCCAAAATCAAGGAGCTTACAACCCAAATTCAAATTTCTATCATCCAAGCTCAAAATTTCACCCAAACATGAGTTACAAAAGCCAAAATGTCTTAAACCCTCAACACACACAAACTCAACCTTCCAACCCTCCGGGTTTTTCCCAACCTAGAGGAGGAGGTCAATTTTCTAGAGGAAACTATAACAATCAATTCAACAACTCTCAACAAGGTCAAGGATCCAACCAATTCCAAAATCAACACTTCAATGATCAAGGTTACAATAACCAAGGTAACTTCCAAAACCAAGGTAATTGGAATCAAGGTCAAGGAAATTGGAATCAAAATCAAGGGAACCAAAACTTCAACAATCAAGGCCAAGGTAATTTTTACCAAGGCAATCAAAACAATCAAGCAAGTCAAGGGGTTCCCGATCAATCTTTCCAAGGCCAAGGGCCAAATTTCAACAACAACCAAGGGTCAAATTTCAACAATCAAGGTTCAAGGGGGCAACAAGGGAATTTTAATAACAATCAACAAGGAAACTTTAACCACCAAAGAAGCAACAACCAAGGTTCAAGTAGTCGGAATGACTATGCTTTTGCCCTTCCTTTGACAAATCAACCCCACCAAGAGAATGATCCTTCAATAAGTGAAGTTTTGCAATTAGTCAAAAACATGGAAATCCAAAACAACTTGACTTTGCAAAATGTCACCAATGCTCACAAGAAAGAGGTGAGGGAATTAGAAGCTAGGTTAGCTTCTCAAGCTTTGAACAATCCTCAAAGGCCTCCGGGAGGTCTACTTGCTCAAGGGAAAAGCTCCAAGGATGCTTCATCAAGCCACCATGCATGTGCGGTGACTTTAAGAAGTGGACTAGTGCTTGATAACCCCTACATGGATATGATGAATGATAAGATTCCAAATGATGGGCATGTTGAGGAAGGAGAAGAATTTGAAGAACCCATTTGGACTCCCACCTTGGAGTCAAAAGATGATGGAAAGGGTGAAGATGATCAACCCAAAGAGGGGGAAGAAGGGTATGTCGAAATTATGCCTTATGAAGAGGAGATGAACAAGGATGTCAATGATGACGGAGTAGAGGTACAACCAATAGCAAGAGCTAAGGTAACCAAGAAAACTCTCATTCCAAAGGTATCTTTTAGCACTCCACTTGTTGTTTCCGATATCCCCTACCCCTCTAGAGCTTTGAAAACTAAGGAAAACTTCAAGTTCACCCAATTTAGAAAAATGCTTGAGGGACTTGAAGTGACCTTACCTTTCACCGATGTTATACTAAACATGCCTACATACTCAAAATTTCTAAAAGACATCTTGACTCACAAGAGGACTTTGGGTACCCAAGATGTTATGATTATGGAGGCGGAGTGTAGTGCTCTCCTCATTAATCCTAACTCTTTTAAAATGCCAAAAAAACTTGGAGACCCCGGAAGTTTCTCTATCCCTTGTGTTGTGGGGGGAGTCATGATTTCAAGGGCATTATGTGACAATGGTGCAAGTGTAAGTGTCATTCCCTTAACTATTGCTAAGAGAATTGGACTTGAAAGTTTAACCCACACTTCTATGACTCTACAACTAGCGGATAGGTCCGTTAAGCAACCTTTGGGTGTGCTTGAGGACGTACCCGTTAAAGTTGGCAAATTTTTGATCCCCACGGATTTCGTTGTCCTAGATATCCCGGAGAATAGCCACACTCCCATCATCCTTGGTAGGCCCTTTTTGGCTACCGGAGGAGTCCTCATTGATGTGAGGGACGGGCGGCTAACCTTTAGGGTGGGAAACGAAACCCTTGCATTTAATCTTCCACATCTAGTGTAGGGACCAATGTTTCACAAAGCATGCTCGGTAGAAGTCATTGAAGAAGTGGTTGAGAAGGTGCATGAAGAGGAGAAGTATGAAGAAGAAGCTCTACAAGTGGCACTCC
>JAIUZE010071696.1:0-22249 GCA_022085475.1 Heliosperma pusillum | reverse complement strand
AAGAAAGTGATATTTTGATCTTAATTTGATTTGTTGAAAAATGAAAAGTTGTTAGTGAGTACGAGTGGTGTGGTGAGCCGTGTAAATATAGGCAAAGATAGATGTCGGGTTTTGAAATTATTGTTACGGAATTGACTCGCGATTAATAATTATTTTACGGTAATCGATTAAATATTACGTTAATTAAATTAAATATCTAGATATTATGTTATATTAATGAAAAGAAGTGAAAATATCAAGCCCTATGAGAGGACAAAGGAGACGTGAGAAATGAACACAAATCGGGTCTGTTTTTAAGCGATTGCGGAATTTAAGTTGACAGACCGATAAAGTTACAAATATCTTAGATATTCTTATTAGTTTAATCATATTAATTAAAAGATCTAACATGAGTGAAAAATAGGTGACATGGGGCGTGTGAAATGGGTAGGAATCGGGTCTGATTTTGAGCGATTTGAGTAATTTAAACGGACGGATCGATAAAGCTACAAATATCTTAGATATTTGTATTAGTTTAATCGAAACAATTAAAATATCTCAACTGAGTGGAAAACGATGACATGGGCGTGTGACTCATGCCAAAGTAGAGTTTCGATTTTGTTACGGGATTTACGATGAGTCGGGAATAGTTAAATGACGTTCGGTTAAAACCGTAAACGTTATTCTTTAAATTCCGAATAAATTCAAAATAATTATATTAAATTATGATAAATCTTAATAAATCTAAATAAAAATAAATCAAAAATATTATTTTTTTAAATAAAATTTCGGTCTTCAAACTTATGAGGCGAGTCGGGAAAAGGTCAACGGAAGTCAAAGTTGACTGAAAAGTCGAGAAAAGTCGAAGATGACTTAAAAGTCAAGAAAAGTTTATGACGACTTAAAAGTCAAGAAAAAGTCAATGACGACTTTAAAAAGTCAAGGAAAAGTCAAAGACGACTTAAAAGTCAAGAAAAGGCAAAGATGACTAAAAACGGTCTTTTCATGAAATCTCTCAGAAATTCCAAATACGAACGCGGAATTTCAAAATAAGACTCGGAACAAAAATTCCTATTTTAAAAACTTAAGTTCTACTGAAAAGTGTTAGTAAATATTTTTACTAGAAAAATCGGGTACTTTTCGGGTTGTTACAACTACTACCTGTGGTACACGGGGGGACCACGGAGGGGTGGGCTTGGGAGGATAAGCGTAAAAATACGCATTTGTGGAGTCGCCACCAATTTTATGGGAAACTGGAACCGTTCGAATACATTATGCCATGTCAAGACACAAAGTGATGACATGAACACTAAGAACTCGTTACCCTTAGCATGTTATGTCTAGAATGACTCTCGTGGATGCCAATGAAAAAAGATGTTCACATAGATCAAGAGTAAGACGTGAGGGTCCGTATTAGGAAGTTCTTTAATCGAACTCATAATCCCGCCCGCCTCGATAGCAGCCTCTACTAATGATTAGGGAAATCGTTCGTATTTAATATGTTATCGATTATATGCATGCAATGCAACATCCAACATTTTAATCCTAGCATATGAATTAGACTATGTCGGTGAACATGTAACTAGCACTCAATTATGTCGAACTTGGGGATTTAGAATTAATTACGTATAAGAGAGAAGCAAAATCATACAATTATAATGATTAAATAAGATTACAACGGATTACGGGATCCAGATCAAAAATATATTCGAAATGGATAATTTGAAGAAAAAGGAAAAGATTTGAAAACTAAAAGGCAGATTATGAGCGATATTACGACTAATCGTTAGTTAATTACGTAATTAAAGCTACGTCAAAGCGAGAACGCAAGTTCAGGGACAAAAGTCAACCCAGCACATGCGCAACAACAACTGCGTCCTCTGGAAGAGGCGCAGGGCTCATTGCGTCTGTTCTTGAGCTGAATTCTGACTGTGAAGTCAGAATCGCGAGTACTTAACATTCTTTTGTATATTTACGATTGATTATTGACCTATAACTCGAGTAGAAATGATTTAACATATTAATTACACTATAATTTGTATCAATAACGAATTTCAGAGACTTGATATGAACAAATCGAATCTGCAAGACCCAATTTTGATTTAAAGACGAAAATCCGCTAGTATTGAATTATTAGAAATTTAGGTCGAGAACGAAAGGTTTTATATGAAAGATTATGTTGAAACACGATTTATGTACGAAGAAAAGGAAAAGGAAAACAAAAAGAACGAAATCGCATGAACCAGAGGAAGAAGAAGAAGAGCAGGAGCAAGACAGCCTATGGAAGAGGCGTTGCATGCGCTGCGATCCTTCGAGGAGTCGCAGCTGCTACATCGTTTCTTCTCGACGTTTCATGAATGCTAAAAAAGGTTTTGTAAAAGGTTTTGTTTTTGTAGAGTCTACTGATCGAATACGAAAGAAGGGGGGTGAATTGAGTATTAAAAACTAGCCCCACTTTTTCGATTTATATGATATGTAATTAATTATTTGATCTTATGAATTAAAATCAACTAATTAATTAATCAAAGTAAGCGCAAGTAACAAAATAACGAAAAGTAAAGAGAGTAGACACTACTACAAATTCATGCAATAACAACGCCCCATCAACAACGCATACTCACGAAAATAAAGAAAAACCGTTGTGGAATGGATAATTATTTTTCCGCGGAATTTTATTAAACCTAATAACAACGGTATTAGTTTATCGAACGTTGTTATTAGTTTTAACAACGGGGAGAACTAAAATAACCGTTGTAAATAAATTTACTAATAGCAACAGTTTATTTTATATCCGTTGTTATTAATTTGGCGCGAAATAAGGAAAAGTAATAACAACGGGCATGAATAAACCCGTTGTTATAATGTGTTATTAATTTGGCGCAAATTTTGGTGTAAATTAATAACAACGGATATGATTTTGTTGTACGTTGTTGTTAGTTATAACAACGGGTATAACTTTTTTAACCGTTGTAAATAAGTAATTTAATAACAACGGTTTACTATGAATAATAACCGTTGTCAATATTTGTTGTTCATAAAGATGAAAAATACACACAACACTAATAATACTGTACTGCAACACAAAAGCACAAACACAAAGCGATTATACTGCATCACAAAACCACAAACACTAAGACATACTCCCTGATCGTCTCTTTGTCATCATCTTCGTCTGCTATTTCTTATTAATCAGGTATTCTAATAATTTTTCTTTATTGATTTCCTGAATTTCGTTTATTTGTGAATTAGTTGCCTTATACATTGCATTTTCTGAATTAGTTGGCTATTATTGAATTAGTTTTAATTAGTTGGATTTTCTGAATTACTTGGCTTACTATATATACTACGAATGTAGATAAATGACTCGAACTTGGATGAATGCTGCGAATATGAGTGACCCAAACTATAAGGATGGTTTAGCTGAATTTTATGAAGTCGTTGCGAACAATTTGAATGGTTCTTCTAGTATTCCATGCCCTTGTGAAAGATGTGGTAATATTAGGTATATGGCTATTCCGGACGTTAAAATTCACCTAGAAAAGTATAGTTTTAGTCGATCCTATACCCGTTGGATTTTTCATGGGGAATCATTAGAGGAAGAGAATAACTTTGAAGAAGATGATCTTGAGGTATACGAAAGGATAACTGATGATCCCGAGTTTGCCGAGTATGTTGAGTTGGAAGCAGACGAGTTGAATGTTGGGTCTACAGATAATGAAGAAAAAGATGATGAATCAAATGCTTTTGAAGATGAAAACATTAATTTGGATGACCTTGACAACATGTATGAGAAGTTGTGTGAGTCTGAAGCGCCTCTGTACCCTGGTTGTAAGTACACAAAGATGTCGGCTGTGGTGAAGTTGTATAATATCAAGGGGGCAAATGGGGTTAGTGACACGTGTTTCACTAGTTTATTAGCCTTGATAAACGACATGCTTCCAGATGGTAATGTTCTTCCCGTTAAGACATATGAGGCTAAAAAACTAATTAGAGGGGTGGGTATGAAATATGAGAAAATACATGCATGTCCAAATGACTGCGTATTGTATCGAAAATTATATCAAAACTTAACCAATTGTCCGGTTTGTTTTGAGTGGCGTTATAAGGATAAGGAAGGGATCCCGGCTAAGGTGTTATGGTATTTTCCAGTGATACCAAGATTCATAAGGATGTTTGCGAATAGCAATGATTCAAAAATGTTAACTTGGCATGAAATTGGAAGAATAAATGATGGGAAGCTAAGACACCCGGCAGATGGTATGCAATGGAAATCGTTCGACGCTAAGTATCCCGAGTTCGACATTGAACCTAGAAACTTACGTCTAGCGCTGTCCACTGATGGAATGAACCCACATGGAAACATGAGTACCCAACATAGTACTTGGCCAGTAGTGTTGGCAATATATAACTTACCTCCATATGTGTGCATGAAAAGAAAGTACTTGATGTTGTCGTTGTTAATTTCCGGCCCTAAACAACCTGGAAATAATATAGATGTCTATTTGGAACCTCTTTTAGATGATTTGCGAATTTTGTGGGATAGTGGGATAGAAGTATTTGATGCATATAGGAATGAAACTTTCAATTTGAGAGCGATGTTATTGTGTACAATAACCGACTATCCGGCTTATGGCGACCTTTCTGGGCATACGGTGCATGGGAAAGAGGCATGTCCATTGTGTGGGGAGGATATCGAGTCTGAATACTTGAAGTGTTCTCATAAGTATGTGTATTTGGGAAATAGGAGGGGCTTGGATCCTGACCATTGTTATCGCAAGCAGCAGAAAGCATTTAATGGACGTCAAGAACATCGTCAACCTCCTAGAATTTTGAGTGGGCATGAAGTTTATCAGAAAGTAAAGCATATTGAGATAAAATATGGGAAGAAGAACGGCTCTAAATTGTCTACTCGTGGGTATAAGAAAAGATCCATATTTTTTGATAAACTTCCATAGTGGCCTAACCTGGAGAAAAATGTCTGTGATAATATTATCAATACCCTTCTGAATGTTCCCGGTAAAACAAAGGATAACGCTGCAGCTAGGGAAGATACGCAAATGATGGGTATTAGGCTAGAGTTGGCACCAAAGAAGAGAGGTAATGGTACATTTTTACCGCCAGCAGCTTATACCCTTTCACGGAATGAGAAAAAAGAGTTTTGTGCATGCTTGAATGGAATTAAAGTGCCACATGGTTATTCGTCCAACATCAAAAGCCTTGTGTCGATGCAAGACCTAAAACTCACCGGGTTAAAGTCACATGATTGCCACACTTTGATGCAACAATTACTATCCGTGGCTATTCGTTCCATTTTACCTGAAAAGGTACGATATGCTATTACCAGATTCTGTCTCTTCTTCCAGCCCATATGCGATAAAGTCATCGATCCCGATGATGCGGATTCATTGCAGGACCTCGTTGTCACCTCTCTTTGTCATTTTGAAATGTATTTTCCACCCTCTTTCTTCACTATCATGATTCACCTGACCACTCACTTGGTTAGGGAGATTTTGTACCTTGGGCCCGTGTACTTGAGATACCAGTATCCTTTCGAAAGATTGATGAAAGTGTACAAGGACTATACATCTAATCGGTATCGTCCAGAAGGTTGTATTGCTGAACGTGCTATATTAGACAAAGCTCTTGCATATTGTTACGCTCATCTCTCCCTGAGGAGTTAATTGGCGTTCCAAAGAATCGTCATAGTGACTGGATGACCGGAAAAGGTATTAGGGGCCGGGTTGAAAACATTGTGGCACGTGACATGTTACATTTAGCACATACGTATGTGCTAAACAACGAAGATGAGGTGCAACCTTATATTCAACAACACAAAGATGAGCTCAAATACGATCACCCAAACAAGAGCGAGATGTGGATTGCAAACGAGCATAAGAAGACGTTTGGAGAGTGGTTTAGGAATGTTGTCTTGGAGTATAAGAATTTGTATGGTGATGACATCTCTCCTAGGTTACTACGTCTTGGGTTAGGTCCAAATGCCAGGGCCACTTTTTTCAGCGGTTTTGCTATTAATGGTTATACTTTTTACACCCGCGAGCAAGATGAGTTGAGCACAATGCAAAATAGTGGTGTGAGTTCTGAATTTGAGGCAATGCACTTTGCTACTTCAAAAGATAAAAACCCTATTTGGGGAAAATGCCTTTATTATGGTGTTATTCAAGAAATATTGGTATTAGATTACATTGATTTCACAATACCTCTGTTTCGATGTAACTGGGTTGATAACAACAACAATTGTGTTCGAAAGGATAAAATGGGATTTACGTTGGTCAATTTGGATAAGGTTGGCAATAATAAGGATGATCCTTTTATAATGGCATCCCAAGCTAAACAAGTGTTCTATGTCACCGATCCTATGGATAAGAAGTGGTCTGTTGTACTATCTATAAGGAGTAGGCGGGGTGCACCCGATAATGGTGGGGATAATGATCAGGATGTCGTGTTTGATGGAATGGATCACTCTTCCACTGTATCTTATTTCGACAATGTTGACACTGATCATGATAACATTGTAAGCATCTATATGCGTGATGATCATGGTGAAGGTATTTGGGTTAACGAAGAAACTATGTCGGGCAAGAAACGTCCCCGATCCTGAGGTGGTTAATAATGTGAGGTATTAGCTTATATATTTGTTTTTTTTTTAGTTTCTGTTATTTTTTTAAATAACTATCTTTCTGATTTTTTTTAAATAACTTAGGAACGGCATAGTAATAACAAACGTAAAGCATTGATACTTTATTATCTCGAACAGATTTGCATTTAGGAACCATAGCGGAAATCTTACAACCATAGCGGATACAGAAACACACACTTGACACTCATCATCTATTATGATAGGCTGATACAAGACCTGAGGCCCTAAAACCCCATTACACTGCTATTATGATAGGCTGATACAGACACACAGACACACAGGCCCTCTCGGCCATCATACATGACCACAGGCCCTCCCATCCCATTACACTGCTATTATGATAGGCTGATACAGACACACACACACTTGACACTCAACATCTAACACAGGACGTTGCTTGGAATTTTTAGGTGTACATTGCTTGGAAAACAGCCACAACCTGGTTGTAGGCATCGACGATTTCTGAATTGGCCGACTGCTGACCATTCAAGATGGTCGGATACGGCACGTGGAAATAGTCCACGGTATTCTTCAGAAGCTCGGCGTCCTCGTCTGTGGCTACCCAGAGGTATGGTTCGACTGTTGATCTATTCGGAGCAACCCAGTCGCTCTTACCATGGCCTCTAAGTTGAAACATATTGCCAAGCATAAATGCTGATTCTGCATCTGCAAGTGATATTCCAAACTGAATGAGTAGTATCCCTTTGAATCCCCAAGGGGCCCATTGTGCCTTAATTCTGCTGACCGAGTATCCCAGCTCAATAAGCTTATTCCTCAAAGGAGTAAAGCTTTTGGCAACAAATTTTCCATCGTCCAAATGGCCTGGGCATTCATTAGGACACAGTGATATGGACGAGCAACATTTTGAGACATTTCAAAAATAGACAAGTAATTTGATGGTTTTGGTTTGGTTTATTTGCAGTGAGTATTCTTTTATGAATTTATAGCATTCAGTGTATTGTCTTTAGTTTTTGTTAGCTTTGGTCATTGTTGAAGATTCCCAAATTATTTAGCTTTTGGTCATTCATTATACAGTCTCCATGTTTTGGTTTCTGCTGATATTGCTGTGTATAGTGCTTATGATATTGCTGTCTTTTTTGGTTTCTGCTGATTATTATTGCAGTGTATAGTGCTTATGATATTGCTGTCTCTAATTATAATTAAAAAAAAAATAAAGGTAAGCAACAACATCGGTTGTTGTAAATATACCCGTTGTGATTGCTTATAACAACACGGTTATTAATCACAAACCGTTGTCATAGTGTTTATTAATTACAACGGGTAGACTACTTTAACCATAGTCATTACTCTATCACAACGGTTTGTTTATAATAACCGTTGTCAATATTTGTTATAAAGATTTTTATTATCATCTCCCTTATTAATCAGGTATTAATTTTATCAACTATTTCTTATTAAGATTTTCTAGCTAGATTGTTCAATTCTTATTATTGAATTCAGTGTATTGTCTTTAGTGTTTGTTAGCTTTGGTCATTGTTGAAGATTCCCAAATTATTTAGCTTTTGGTCATTCATTATACAGTCTCCATGTTTAATTACTTCTTATTATTGAATTTTGGATTTTCTGAATGTCGTTTATTATTGAATTTGTGAATTAGTTCAATTCTAATTTTGCTTTATCGATTGAATAGCTTTGAATTGAATTAGTTTAATAACTTCTAAACTTAAGTCAAAAAACAAATTAACGTATCAACATTAATATTATTAAATAATAAGTTCAAACGGCGCCACACACAAATGGCGCCAAAACAACCAAACAACTACAACCAAACAACAACAACAAACTAAATTGAGTCCGGGTAAATCTCCCGGATAGCTGCCACCGCTAGAGCATATGCATCAATCGGGTCAACCTCGGCCAGAACCAACCCTTCCCACTGCTCTACCTGGGTCACTTCAACGAGGTCGACCCCATTTGGGAAACGGTGACGGTCATGTTCGGAAGCCACCCATAGATATGGCCCAGGCTGGTGGTCCGTGCTCTCAATAAAATCTTTTTGCCCATGCCCGGCCTTGTCAAACATTCTTGCTAGTTTGAATGCGGACGCACGATGAGCATCTGTCATCCCAAACTCGAAAACGAGTTCCCCTGTAAAGTACCTGCGATGATAATTTTGCCACATCTTCTTGATTAAGTAGCCATTTCGAATAAGCGTATCACGGAGTTTCTTGTAGCTTTTACACACAACGTAGCCACCCTCAATATGACAAGGCATTTGTTTCATGATGCAAGCATATGGTTTAGTAAAAGTTTCAGACATTTTGTTAGTATTGAGGCTGGGAAATTTTGTATGGTTTAGCAAATATGTTATTGATTGGAGTTGGGAAATTTTGTATGTGGTTGATAACCTTGTATTGAGGCTGTATTTATAGAGACTTATTGATTGGAGTTATTGAGTCACATGCAGTTATTGATTCACATGCATGCATTGGTTCACATGAAGGCATTGATTCACATGCATTTACAAATCCCAAAACGACTATACATTCACATGCAGTACGTTATTGATTGAGTAAATGTGTGAATGTATATATGCAGTTACATTTCCTATGCAGTCAATGCACTTACTGCAATATGCACCGTTATTGAAAGTAATAACAACGGTTTTTAACAAATAACCGTTGTTATTTCTCTATCACAACGGCTATGGTCAACCGATGTCATTACTATATCACAACGGTTGTGGTCATAAAAACCGTTGTGGAAAGTAATAACAACGGGTTGTTTAACCAATAACCGTTGTTATTTCTCAATATTATTATTTTTAATTAAAAGATATTGCAGTCCAAACCCGTGAATAAACAACAGCAGAACAACTGTAACAGCAGAACCAGCATTGATTAAAGCATCCATTGAACATTATCAATGGCAGCATAACCCCTCTATAAATACAGCCTCAAAACCCCTCCTTTAAATATTACATAACCCTAATTAATTACTCCAAAAATTAACATCATCAATGGCAGCAGTTAACCTTCCCAACGATGAGACGACCCTTACAAAATTGATTGCAGATGAGGAGGTGCTCTTGCCGTAGTTCCCGCTGATCATCACCCATTGATTAAAGGATCCATTGAACATCAAAGGGATTATTGGATTAAGAGGCTTGAAGCATTCTGACTTGTCAACCAAGCGTCGTCATCATCATCGTCCTCTGGCTACCCACGTCGGCCTGATACTCGCAGGTTGAATGCCGTAAGAGATATGTTGAGCTGTACCCGTCCTACCTTATCTCCACATGCAAGACGTGTACTTGCATACATTGAATCTGTTATTGCAAAATACGAGGTTAATGATCCGGAAGTCATCAGTATCATTAATATTGTTCCGGATTGTTGGTGGCAGTGTGAGAAAAGCTTTTTACTCTTAACCGGAATTGTTCCGGATTATTTAACATCTTTATTTATTTGATGTCGGATGAATGTAATGTACTTTAATATAAAATCAATGAGAAAGAATGTTGTTTAAAGTGTTTGAATTGATATGATTAATTCCGTTGATGTTCAATATTTTGATGTTTGATCAATAGCGATAATCTACTAGATATATATAGAAGTATATAAAAAGGGTTTAGGGTTTAGGGTTTAGGGTTTAGGGTTTAGGGTTTCGGGTTTAGGGTTTAGGTTTTAGGGTTTAGGGTTATTTTGAAGTAACACACGTATACTAATAATGATACTTAATAATTAAAAGTGATCCGACCCGAAAATGATACTAAATAATCATCACGCGGATAATAAATAAAGATTTCTATCGAATTAAATTAAATAACCCGATACTAGCTAATTAATTTTGGGTCGGACAGTTTCAGGTTTGTGATGCAAAAACGGCCCGACTCGATATATAACCTCATCCGCTAGCATATTAACATTTAAATGATCGAATTAAATTAAATTAAATGAACAGACAGTACACACGAATAAACAGACACGAAAGCCGAAAGGACATGGCCCTCGCTCGCTCCCTGACCCAATTAAACTAATTAACCCGGTAAAGTTACATACCCTACGAATCTAACCAGATCGGAATATGGCCTATTAACCATTTATTTGTTGATAAAACGTATGTACACAATAATATATATATTATATATAGGTGGTAAAAAAGCAATAAACCGTCCTTTTTAATTAATTTGAGCATATATATATATATATATATATATATATATATATATATATATATATATGCATCAATATATCCGTCCCTTTTAGCGTACTTGAACGAAGTCGATCGACCCCATATCATTATTTAATTTGGGAAACATTGACGTGTATATATAATACTTGCATGTGCATTGATGAATCTGTTATTATTGCAAAGTAGCTTGTACGAGGTTAATGATCCGGAAGTCATCATTAATTATTATATATCATCAATATTATCATCAATATTATTGCAAAGTAGTACGAGGTTAATGACACGTGCCCCCGACCCAAAAGCGATCGACCCGAAGTAGCTACTAGCTCTAGATAGTGGATTGCCCGATCCGTAACTGGCCACCCGATCAGTTTCAGGTTAGCTAGTGATGCATGATTATAATAACCAGGTCCTTAATTAAAAAGAAAATGACCCGATTCGAGAATCACTAGACTCGATATATATATACCACATCCGCTTGACCCGGAAATTATCGACGACCCGCCCAATTATAAACATTCCCGAAACAGACACGAAAGCCGAAAGGACCCTCGCTCCCCGACCCAAACTAATAATAATAACCCGATCGATAAAGTTATTAATTACAAACCCGCCGAATCTAACCCGACGATCGGAATTGATTCCCAGGCCAAACCCGATCCGAGCTAATAATTAAACGTAACTTACGCCTATAATATAAAAATTTAGAGCAAAGTAAAATAAATTAAATTAAATTTAGAGCAAAGTTAAATAAATTAAACGGAATTAATGAATTTATTTTCGTGCCTCAAATTTTAATCCCGCGCGCGCGTATCTGAAAAATTAAAAAAAAATATACATAATCTATAAAAACGGTTCTTTATAATTTCGCCGTTGTTATTACTTTCAACAACGGGTCATATTAAATAAACCGTTGTCTTAGTGTTATTACTTTCTACAACGGGTGTGCTTTAATCGTTGTCATTACTCTATAACAACAGTGGTTTGTAGGATAACCGTTGTCAATAGTTTCTCAAACATTATGGTAAGAAACCCTTTAGTTTCTCTTAATAAAAAATAATTTACAATCCTATAGAGTAAATTAAACACACGTACATTATCATCATCATCCTCCTCGTTTACAATCATCCTCGTTTACAACACAAATCTTTTTGTTTATTATCATCATCATCCTCCTCATTCTCTTGATCATCATCCTGCTCGTTCTCTTTATCATAACCCTGTTCTCATTTTCTTTATCAGGTAATTTTTGTGTTTCGTCTTTAGGGTTTTAAGATTGAAGTTCATCTTTTTGTTTTCATTTTCTATTTATCGTTCTCTTTATCATCTAGTTTCATTCCTTTCTAAGTTTTTAGAGTTTTAGAATCTCTGCATGACTCTTTATTTGTTCAGTTACTATTTCATTCATTTTAAGGTCTTAGGGTTTTAGAATCGCTGTATGCATGACTCTGTTCCGTTACTATTTCATTTCTTTTGAAGGTCTTAGTGTCTTAGGATTATCATGGGTGAAAAACGGAAAAGAGTAGAAAACAATGATAAGGGGGATAAGCCTGGTGAGAGGGGTGCTTCGAAGTGCTCTGCAGCCCTTGCAGCTATAGCGGCAAAAACGCCGATGGAAATAAAATGGAGTGTGAAAGGTGTTCCTACTGGTCCAAATGCTGGCCATTTATCCACTTGGATTGGAGTTACAACCAAACAGTTTGCGCCTATTGATTTAGATGATTTCAGGAATATAAATCCTGCATTGCAGAAGTTACTCTTGAACCGTATAAAGGTATGATAATATCTTTAGCTAAACACCATTTTATTTTGCAGAAGTTACTATTACATAAGGCAGGAAGCCGTATAAAGGTTCGTATAAATTGATGATATTAGACAGCCGCTTATTAGTATATATGATGATGATGCAGGAAGCTTTCGATATTCCAGACTGCCATGATAAGTATCTATTACGTAAGGCAGCGGCAGTCTTAAGGCAGTGGAGGTGTGACCTTGCCAAATTACACTTGTATGTCGACAAGGAGACGGGGCAGATGCATAAGAGCCCACCGACAAAGTACCCCAACATCACTCAGCAACAATGGGATAATTATAAGGCGAAACGAGCTACTGAAAAGTTTCAGGTTAAGTATCCATGTCATATGTTTACATTTTTGTAAAACTCTACTTAAGGTTACATTTTTCTAAAAGTTTCAGGTTACATTTTTCTAAAACTCTACTTGTATCTATAATTTTCTAATTGTCTCATCTACTTGCGATTTTATATGATTTGAAGAGCGTTAGCGCCAGAAATCGTGCTAACATCTCACAGAAGCGGGGGGTATATTATGGTTCTCGAGGCGGTTACAGATTGATAGAAGGAAATCTCGTAAGTAGCATCTATATATTAGATTTTTTTAATCATACTTGGACTTGATATACATGTATACATATATTATTTTTGAGTTAACGTGTAGGTGTCAAAAGGTGTGACCGACTTGAATCGGCACGTAACTTATAAAGAAGGGCACACGCCTAAAGGATCCCGAACATGTAACGAATATGATCAGGAAGTCTTGGCCAACATAGTAAGTATTATTTTTATTAAGACGGGTTTTTAATAACTTTATTGTTCAATTCTTGTATGTCTAACTATCTATTTATTTTAGTAACAAAAATAAAATTAAGTTTATTTAATATATTATAGGAGAATGTTCTGAAGGAGGTTGCGGAAGGGAAATTCACTCCGAGTGGTCGTGACGACGTTCTTGCTAGAGCGATCGGCCGTCCCGAGCATCCAGGTCGATTGAGGGGCGTCCCATTACATGTCGGAGTCACGAAATATTATGGGACAACTAGCTCGAACAAGAAGAAGAAAAATAAGGGGAAGGCTGACATGGTACGTATACCATTTGTTATTGTCATTTAAAATTCACATGTTATTGTTTTAACAAATTGCTGATTCTACATTTTGGGCGTGCAGGTTCAGTTATTGGCCTCCGTGATACTGAAGATGAATTCTGGAGGCAAGCCTTCCGAAGAAGAATTGAAGATGATGGAGGATGTCATTAAAAAGGGTGAGGTAGTGCAACAGATTGGTCAAGAGGCAGACACTACTACCTTGCCAATACATGAGGAGACGGCTGAGAAGATGGGTGAGGTACCTACTGCTGCCGAGGTTTTAATACCTCAAGCCGATAAGGTAAATATGACTTCTTCTTTTTTTTCTGCATTTGTTCTTTCCAGCAGCCATGTCTTTGATTGGTTTATTTTATTAGGTAAATGAGTCTGAAAAGGGGACGCAACTTGAGGAGACGGGTGAGGTACCTAATGCTGCTGAGGTTTTGATACCTCAAGCCGATAAGGTAAATATGACTTTTTTTTTTCTGCATTTGTTCTTTCCAGCAGCCATGCCTTTGATTGGTTTATTTTATTAGGTAAATGAGTCTGAAAAGGGGACGCAACTTGAGGAGACGGATGAGGTACCTAATGCTGCTGAGGTTTTGATACCTCAAGCCGATAAGGTAAATACGACTTAACCATTTTGAACCTCTGCATTTGTTCTTTCCAGCAGCCATGCCTTTGATTGGTTAATAAATTTTATAAGGTAAATAACTCTGAAAAGGGGGCGCAACTTGAGGAGCCGGCTGAGAAGACGGGTGACAATAATGAGGTATGTAGAATATAAGAAGTTAGTATGAAGATGATATAAGAAGATGTTTAGATCATAAGAATACTAGAGAGAACTTGCTGAGTTTTCAAAAACCCTTGTTGTTGCTTATTACGCACAAAGTGACAGTCTATACTCAAGTGTTTGGTTCTCTCATGGAACACGGGGTTGAGAGAAATATAATCAGTATATGCTGTCAAGGCTAAATCACAAAGAGACAGTCTATTTATAGTACCCTTCAAATATTTGATGACATGTAGGCCAGCATTCAAATGAGGTACCCTAGGCTGTCTTAGAAATTGGCTGAGATGTTGTACTGCATATGAAATATCTGGTCTGGACATGTTCAAGTATAGTAGCCTACCCACCAACAATAAATACTTGTAACTAACTTTACATTATATACTCAATATAGATCATTTATGATATCTATTATATTTTGGTATTTAGTAAATAATGTGTAATCTTCAGGCCAAAAACAAGCGGGTAGTTCTTCTCACCGACCCTTCATCCAAGGATGTGGTTCGTGTTGCCCGGGGTTTCATCATATACCCAAAGCCCAATGACTCAGCGGAAACCATCTTGGTTCATGGCGTACCACTCTTGCCGAATCATGCAAAAGTGGAGATAACGGTAGTCGCGAAGGGCTGTGAAACCCGTAATGTAACACCCGCAAATGTACCCTATTTTTATAAGTAAAATATTTTACGGATACTTTTCAGCTAAATTTAGTTTTAGTTTAGAATTAAATTTCCCGAGTCGAATTTAAAATTTCCGAGTTCGTATTTGGATTTTACGCGAGATTTCAAGTGAATTCCGTCTTGAGACGTCTTTGACTTTTCTTAACTTTTCCACTCACTCTCTTCTTATACTCCCTTTAACCTAACTTTTCCACACAACTCAACTCTTTCTTCTTCTCTAAGAAAACCAAAAGAAACCTTGCCTCCATTTTTGATCCGTCTTATAATCGTCATAACTCTTTCGTTTCTCCCTCAAATTCACGTAAGTTCGTCTTATGCTTCCCCTCTCATCTTCCTCTATCCGTATTGGTAATAAAATTACCGTCTTTCTCGCTTTTCAATTTATCCGTCTTTCTCAAAGGTGAATTATATTCATCTTTTATTATCTAATTGTAGGTGGAGACTAGGAAGACTTAGAAATCGTTTGAAGACGCGTAAAGGTAACGGTGAAAGGGTTACTCGATATCATTTACGTGTTTTATGTGTTTTCTATGTTAGTAATCGTATTTAGATTAGGATTAGTAATCATAGGAATTGTGTTGTTGATGATGGTTGTTGTTAGTTGTTAATTGATATGAGAATTGATGGTTTGTGATAATAAATGAGGATTTTTTTTTATAACATGTTGGGATTTGATCGTGCCTGAGTTCCGTGTAGGACGCTAGCAGCGTCGTAGGACGCTGGCAACGTCGTGGGGCGCTGGCAGCGTTACTCACTGCCGACTGCAGTTTTCCTGCACTGACCCCGTTTCGTAAAATGATCATATCTCCTTCGTTAGTTTCTTGTTTTAGGCTTGTGACATCCCGTTGGAACCGTAAGAGGATAAGCTATCACCTCATTTTGAAATTTCTGCATTTTCATGTCTAGAACTCTAGTTATGACCGTTTGAAGTAGACCCTTGTTTTAGTTGGTTTCCAAACAACGTTGTTTTGGAGAGGTGATCTATGTTTTTATTCATTATGCTTCATAAACTTGTTCTAATGCTTATGTATCATGTATTGATTCATTTTTATCATAGTTAAGTTTATATAATTCCCTATTCTCATGTTTGTGACGGTTTTTGGTATGTCCCACTTTGAGTCGGTTTTTACAAATGTTACGGTTTGAGCACTATTTTGTTATCTGCTTTGTACTCTTATTCCCTTGGCTACCACCACGTTCGTAAGGCTGGAATGTCGGAACGGGGATGTATCCTACTGCTTAATTGCATGTGTTAGTGGGCATACGACGACGTTGTTGGGAGGCGAACGCTTTGCGTTGATCGCACTGGCCGTCAAATGTTGTGTACTTGCGAGGTGGTGTTATTTGCATGTAGCGTACCGCTTGTTATGAAGCATGAACTCTTTTCCGCCTCTTTCGTGAATTGTATCTACTGAATTTGGGGTACTCGGCGTCTATGATAGACCGAGTCTTGGATGCGAACCGTTTATCGCATGTCGAACCGAAAAATGTGATTTCGGGATTCTGGCCAGATTTAGACTAGGACCGGGTATTTATATCGTCGTTCTACCAGGAGGAAATTAGTCCACATATACGAAATGAATTGAATCGTGTATGCGTTCAGGGAAATGCTTATTCCGTGGATGCCTTTTAATCATACTTGCCATGTACACGGTGCTAGTGCGTTTTATTTACCGTGAGAGATGTCGTCTTTGTGTCGTTGTGTTTGGATGCATGATTACATGATTGATTATTCATGATCATTGCATGACTTGGCATGGTTTGTTTGTCGAGTCTCAATCTTATCAAACTTATACCGCTAACGGTGAGATGCAAGCCCTAGTGAGCGTATTCGGTTGCCTAAGAGTGTCTTCCCCGAGTCTTTGTATAACATGATGGATTCGGAATTGTATTCCATATGCTCTTATCATTAAATATCGAATTGCCTATCTATTCTTATCGTAATTCACATGTATATCTATATATGCATGCATCTACTTTTGTATTTCCTTTTATGTACGTTTAATGTGATATGGCTGGGAGAACCCGGAGTTACTCCCCATTGATTGTGGCGTTCATGTTTTTCATCGATGAACAGGTTGCTTGCTTGGATGGCATATTGCTTGATATTTTGGGTTCGGGTGTGAGCTAGCGGGCGTTGTCCCTGGAAGTTTCACCTCTAGACGATTTTAGCTAGTTTTGCTAAACACTTTCACGTTTATAACATTTTGAGAGACTCTGTCTCTTTGTTGTATTCCGTACTTTAGTTTGTAATATTTGACACTCCTTGTATACTTCTACTTGCATGTATAAAAGTTTTTAAAATACCGTATATTCGCTAATTAATTCACATGCTTGTATGTTTTTATTTTCCGCATTCGCGAGGGTTGTCACAGTTGGTATCAGAGCTTTATCGCTCCTGACGCACACACGTGAACCCTAAACTTAAACTACTTGACCTTGAAATAATAAATGAGAGATGGGTAGAAATTAAGGACTTTACTTGGTAGTCTTGGTGTACTTGAGGTTTGTTAGGTTCTAACTTGTTTGTTGATTGTGTTGAGTGATGTTATGTTTGTTTGTATCTACCGTTTTGAGGTGGATCATTGTGTTACCTAGACGAAGTATCCTCTACCGAAGATTTGAAGATTGACAAGCCTAATTGAAGTGTATTTCTTCCTCATCTATGAATTCTCTCGTCCTTAATGTATTATGCTCTCTTCCTTCTATCTAGGTGCTTCTTTCTCTTCCAACTTGTTTGCTCTTGGAAATTACCTTGTAGTTCCTCCTATCTTACCAATGGGTATCCTTACCTTCCTCTTGTAAAATTTTTCGTGGATCACCATACCCATTTGTTTGGGGGGATATTATACTGGTCGGAAGAACTTTGAATGTGTGGGAATATTAGGCTTGTTAGATGGAATTTGGCTGTGAATTGAGGGAAAATGGTGTTTTGGTAGCTCACTAAATTCACCCTATATGATGTTGGTTGTAACTCTAAGGAAAGGTATAAGATAAGTTTTGATGATGTAATGCTTGATGCTTGCCAGGGACTAAGTTGTAGAAGTTCATGGTATTTGATGGTGTAAGGTTGAATGAGTTGGCTAGGACTTCTTAACCCATTAGTGATTTAATCTTTTGAACTTAGAAGTTTAGTAATATTAGAGTGTCTTGAGGATCATATCTAAATTGGAGCTAGTTGTTCTAAGTAAGAATATTTGGATGATACCTTGAGGTGTAAAATGCTTTTGAGACTAAGTGACTTTTTGTCGATTCTAGTGTATGTGTTAGAGTATACGCTTGGTGGAAAAATACTTGGCTATAATTCTTGGATTTAAAAATATGATCTTATATCATAGTATCAGAAACTTGGTTGAGGTAGTAAGTCGTCGTGATTGATTAACCAATGTTACTTAAGGATTATGGTCATGAGTGGAATCTGATTAGATTGGCTATGTCGGTGATGCCTTATGATGTTGATAATGACGTTTTGTTCGGTGTTCTACCTTGTGGGCCGTAGGAGTTGAAAAGAGATTAATATGGAGAATTCCTTATTGGTTCTTCGGTTTTTGAAACCTTTGGGAATGTGTCAAATTATGGAGTTGAGAGAATGTTACTATGCTTGAGTTGCAATTCCGCAATTGGGAATCCGTGTTATATGAAAGGATGGATGAATTGGGTTGTAATCGATTTGTTAAATCTAGGTGTACCTTACTTTGATGATTGTGGTACGATGGTCCCTTGTAAGAGACCTTTGTTTAGGATGAGTTGCTTTACTATCACCCTAAGTCTGAAAGGAGAAACTTTGTGGATTAAATCTTAAACCCTTACTCGTGCCATCATTCCTTTTCATTTCCATTCTTGAATGTTTTTGTCAAGATTGATCTTTAAGAAATCGCATGCTCGTATCTTATTTCTTACTCGGATATTTTCATACCTCTACTATCTGCTTTGTCTCTTTCTTGACCTCGTTATTTTCAGCGCTCCTCTCTTTTAATCTCATGCCTTATTTATTCTCGTGTTCTCCTTGAGATTCCTTATCGTTTCCTATCTCGTTGCTCCGGCATCTTTTCTCTAATGGATTGGGTATTTAATTTGTAAGGCTCAGAGAATAAGTGTAATGTATTTTGGAATTCTTAGGTTAGAATATATGTTTTTGGATTGAGCAAATTTCAGGTTGTATTTGATCAAGGAAAATAGGACTTAAGTTGTAGGATGAATCCTAATAGTGATAATGTATCTTCTCCTAGTAGTTTTGGATTTGGAGCTTGGTACTCTAGTATTATTTTGAGAACTTAGTTAATCATGATAAGAGTTCGTTTTTGTTGGGTACTATAACGGTTGCTTGGTATGTCATTTGGGAATTAGATGTCTCTATTTGGTGGATTCTAAAAGAGACTTTGCTTTAGGGAAATTGAGCCGGTACCCAAAGTTTGAGGAGTATTGTCATAAATGAAAATCGATTCATTTTGAGTTTTCGATGAACTAGATGATTTGAATGGTTGTCTAATTGCCAAGTGATTGGCCATTCGAGGTTTGGAAGTAGTAACTTTCTTTTATTCTTAAGGAATCATAGTTTGAGATTTAGAAAAGTTCGTTGCAAGCTTTGGATAGTGAGTGCCCAGTTGTTATGAGTTATAAAGTTAGAATGGTGAACCCATTTATCTTGAGAATTAGTAACCACCATAGTTTGCTAATGTGACTATTTATATTTGAGGCTTCGAGCGTAGTAATGATCGAATTAAGGATATTATGACGTATTAAAGAATTATTATAATCGATAATGGATTGTGGATTTTTCCTTGTCGTGAGATATGGGATGAGGCTAGTTGGATCTTAGATAATTATGTTTTGTTGCGTGGATTGTGTTTTGAATTTCGAAGATGAGAAAGTTCATTGTAAATTTAGGATAATGAGTTTGAAGTAAATTGAATCAAGGATTTTCATGGTAAGTCTCCTTTTACTTGTGGTTGTTAGCGGACATGTTTCCCTAGATATAATTATTTTTGTTGGTGGTTTCTAATAATAGTTTTTGATGAAACTAAGAAGATTAGAGTATGTAATGAATCTTTCATGTGGATTGTTAGTTGTGGAGTCTACCGTGCCGATGGACTTCAGTAGATAATAAATGGATCTGAATAATTAGGTTATTGGCTTGAAATCTCGTGATTATGGGATATTTTTGTAGGAATTCTGATGATTGAAAATGATGAGTTGCAATGTGACAACCCTCGCGAATGCGGAAATATAAAACATACAAGCATGTGAATTATATAACGAAAATATGAAGTTTTTAAAACTTTTATACATGCAAGAAGAAATATACGAGGAGTGTCAAATATTACAAACCAAAGTACGAAATAAACTACAACAAGAGACGAAGTCTCTCCAAATGTTAACAAAGTAAAAGTGTTTAGCAAACAAGCTAAAATCGCCTAGAGGTGTTTCGTCCAGGGACTACGGCCGCTAGCTCACACCTGAACCCAAAATATCATAGCAAAAAGCCATCCAATCAAGCAACCTGTTCATCCATGAAAAACATGAACGCCACAGTCAGTGGGGAGTAACTTCGGGTTCTCCCAGCCATATCACATCAAACGTACATAGAAGGAATACAAAAGTAGAAGCATGCATATATGGATATACATGTGAAATATGATAAGGATAGGTAGGCATTCCAATATATAATGAAAAGAGCATAAGAGGTACAAGTCCGAATCCATCATGTTATACAAAGACTCGGGGAAGACACTCTTAGGCAACCGAATACGCTCACTAGGGCTTACATCTCACCGTTAGCGGTATAAGTTTGATAAGATTGAGACTCGACAAAACAAACCATGCCAAGTCATGCAATGACCATGAATAATCAATCATGTAATCACCCATCCACACATAACAATACAATGACGACCTCTCTCACGGTAAATGAAACGCACTAGCACCGTGTACATGGCAAGTATGATTAACAGGAATCCACGGGAGAAAAACATTCCCTGAACGCATATACGATTCAATCCATTTCGTATATGTAGACTAATTTCCTCCTGGTAGGAACGACGATAATAATACGGTTCCTAATCTAAATCTGGCCAGAATCCCGGAATCGCATTTTCCAGTTCGACATGTGGAAGGACGTTCCACATCCAAGACTCGGTCAATCAAATGACGCCGAGTACCCCAAATTCGGTAGCTAAAGTTCACGAAAGAGGCAGAAAAGAGCTCGAGCCACATAACAAGCGGTACGCTACATGCAAATAACACCACCTCGCAAGTACACAACATTTGACGTCCGGGTCGATCAACGCAAAGCGTTCGCCTCCCAACAACGTCGTCGTATGCCCACTACACATGCAATTAAGCAGTAGGATACCTCCCCATTCCGACATTCCAGCCTTATGAACGTGGACGTTGTTGGAGCAAGTGTTCTCCACAATAGTGCATTTATATTATAAATCTCATTTTGGAATATTAGTGGGATGACTAGTATTTTGATACTCGACGTCAGTTGATTAACGTAAATCGATAACGGTCAGCTGACTAGAGTTAGACGTTATTGTCGTATGACGGCGGTAATCAACTGACCCCTTTCGGTCACATCTATAGGATGAGACCCAAACAGAAATCTAATTATTTGTATACGATACATATTAATTAGTACTTTATATATATATTTGATATATGTTTAGTTACGAGAGTTAATTATTGGAAATTGAGTTACGAACTCATTCCGGCTAAGTTTATTAGTCAATTATACGATAATTGACTGAATTAAAATTTTAGTCTTATTTTAATACGATTACAATAAGATTTAATTAATGATGAATTAGTTAATTCATTAAAGTAGTGAGGTTAGGCATATTACTTTGAGGTAGTAGGTGATAGTTAATTAGATTTACAAGGAGTTGTAAAATAATCTAACTAGGCATTGTGGGAACCATTATATATTGATATAATGATAAAATATCACTTAAAAGTTAAGTGTATATTATTTATTAATTTGAGTCATATAATTGTTATATGATCAAATTAACCCTTAATTATACAAGATAATTAAACATATGATTATAAGTATTTGTGGGACAAAGATCAAAAATCAAAATGGACCACATGACACTAGTGGGTGCC
>JAIUZE010071695.1:0-16593 GCA_022085475.1 Heliosperma pusillum | reverse complement strand
CAGGAAAAAGCATATCGTTATGTAAGCATTGTATTTTACCATATACATCTCTTGTTGTTATTCATGTTTAATTAAACTCGACATTTCGTGGCTGGGAGAACTCGGAGTTACTCCCCACTGACTGTGGCTTCCGTGTTTATATTTAATGCGGTCGAACAGGTTTGTGATGCAAAGATTGGGTACATTGACGAGCTAGCGAGTGAAGTATTACCTTGGACCTATATTCGGTTCTTAGGATTGTATTATTTAATACACTCTTTTATTTCCGTATTTATTAGGGAGATATGTCACCCGTTTTGGATACTTCTTATGTATAATATTATTTCCTTTTTGTTATGAACCTTTTTCTTTAAGACACCTTTGTTATGATGAATATATTTAATGGTAGGTTCCGGTTTTAAAATTTACCGATTTTCACTAAAGTGAACCTATTAAAAACGTATTCTCATCTTTTATTTATTTAAATTACTTGTTTATCTTTCCGCAATTTCGAGGGTGTCACATAAATTGTATTATTGTAGGACATTTCCAACAATCTCCCACTTGTCCGACAAGTGTACATTTTAGAATTCCTTTGTCACTTAATGTCTCGTTCAGACATAAGGTAAGTCCAACGTCATCCTTATAAAGCCTAAACAAGTTTCTCGAATTTGAGTCATATTGTTAAAGACAAATGATTAACTATTAATCCATTTGAGCACGGCCATGCATTTTACAGTCTCGGCTTCTCGAGTGGCCTAGAGGCAACAATCCCTTTGAAAATCAAGGGGAGGACAATCCTATATTTCTCAACTACGTTTCTCCATGCAATTCATGGTGATCCGATCATTGCCTTTATAATCCCCTTTTATGGCGGATGTTTGAGAACGTCAAAATACACAAATTCTCACATGAGTCACAATAATTAACTCAGGTCGAGGAATTTCTCCAGAGTGTTTATGAAAGTTCTTAATGACAAATAGAAACACCAAACGAACTCCCACTGCGCGTATGCCCAGTAAGTATTCAGTAATACATACCCACACAATAGATATAGATATCCAATATCTCATGATCTATGAAACTTGATCATCAATCTACTTGTATACTAATCACTTAAATATCATTAATGTCCCAACTTAATGATGTGATCAAGGGACAAAATTAATCTACTTTTCAGTTTTACTAATAGGATTTCAATAATCAAATCTTATTTGATTGCCTATGCTGAATTATATATTATTTTGGACTTTCATTCAATTAAACCAAGACTGAACGAAAAATAAATTTTTTTTTAATGAATCAAAACGGTTTTACAATTATGTCAAAACATAAATCAAAACTATATAAATTAGCACCATTCACCAATGTGCTTGATTCCTATTGCGACCGTATGACCATCATGCTTCACTCGCGTAAGAGGTTTAGTAAGTGGGTCTGCAATATTTGCATCTGTATGAACTTTCCGAATTCAAATATCACCTCTTTCGGTAAACTCTCGAATAAGGTGATATTTTCTGAGCACGTGTCTGGATTTGTTGTGTGATCTAGGCTCCTTTGCTTGGGCAATGGCTCCTTTGCTTGGGCAATGGCTCCTTTGCTTGGGCAATGGCTCCATTGTTATCATAATAGAGATCCAGTGCAATAGAAATTCTAGGAACTACACCTAGCTTAGTAATGAACTTCTTAATCCAAACTGCCTCTTTTGCAGCCTTTGAAGCTGCGATGTACTCAGCCTCTGTTGTAGAATCGGCTGTGGTGCTTTGCTTGGAATTCTTCCAGCTCAATGCTCCTCCATTCAGACAAAAGACGTACCATGATTGCTGATGTGGTCGTTATACACCAGAAATAAAACCTAAGTCAACTAACTAAGAAGATAGCGGAAGTAGGGTCGATCTCCACAGGGAGGAAACTAATTAACTGAAATCTAAATCTGCAAGTAACAATCTGGGGGGTTTTAAAAAGGTTTTAACTAACTAAATAAGATTAAAGGAAGAGAAGTAAAAGATAGAAATAAATCAGATAAGAGAGAAATATGCTAGGATCGGTCTACTGCAGTATCAGCATCTATGGGTCAACTAAGTCAGTCAATCTTATTAATGAGAAGAGCAATGGTTTTCTCCTCTCGGTCTCAAACCGCCCTAGGGATTTTCCTAATTAACTCTCGTCCTCATAGGAGTCACCTATCAATTCTAAGCAAGCCTTCCCTTCCAATCTCTCGATCCAGATCGGGGTTAACTACCTAGCCTAGTCTCCTGCGTGCACTCATTCGACTAGACCTCAATTAAATTGCTTAAACTGATTCTCACGACTAACTAAAATAATCTCTCCTAACATGCCTCTACTACAGTTTCCCTCATCCCAACATACAAGAGAATTAGCTACTCATATTATTAACGATGCTAACTAAGACGATTAAACATATGACGATAGACATAATAAAATCGCAATTAACAAGCATGACAATAATAAAGCAGTAATTAAGAAGAGAAAACAGTAATTAAGACTAAAGGTTAAGAAAGAGAGAAAAGAAGAAGGTTAAAATCTTAGCAATCCGGCGTAAAGAACAAATCCTACGTTGATAAACCCGAATGCAAACCAAAGATAAAGTTCAGAAACTAATGGAAGATTAATGCTAATGATTCCGAACCCTAAGGGTTCTGAATCCTAATGATTTTGAATCCTAATGGTTCTGAGTCCTAATGACTCCGAATAATGCTAATGATGACGAATAAGAGTTTATATAATGCAAAACACGACTCTTAAACCCTAATTAAGCTATGGACTTAAGGCCCAAGATAGATTCTACTCGATCGAGGGAAAATACCACTCGATCGAGGACTTTATTCTAGGAAATCACTCGATCGAGTAACAATTCTACTCGATCGAGCAAGTTTCAGCAGCAACCACTCGATCGAGTACAGGACAATTCCATCGAGCAACTCTTCACTTCAACTCTCCTCGATCGACCAAATATATAATCGATCGAGGTCTTTTGGCCTATCGTGCAGTGTTGGACATGGCTTTCGACTTGATTGCGAGCGGTTTCACGCTTTCCCATGCAAGAGCTTCCGTTCTGTTCCTTCCATTCTCCTAAATGCATGCAAAGTGGACTGTTTTGGGTCGGTTTCTGCTACTACACAGCTTGTACCTACAAAATAGTAATGAAAGTACAAAGTAGCCAAATAGGGGCATATGGCGATATAATATCACCTAAATGACATAGAAATGCGTGCAATAAATGGACTAGAAAGTCTATATAAAATACACGCATCAATTGCGACTTGCAATAATCCTTGTCTGTTTGGAAACTACCATCAGTGTAACTCTGTACACTTAGATCATCTTCTCCACCATAAACTAAGAATTAATCCTTAGTACGATTAAGGTACTTGAGGATATTCTTAACTGCTGTCCAATGTGCTTCTCCTGGATTGGACTGATATCTACTTGATGCACTTAATGAATAAGCGACATCTGGCCTGGTACAAATCATCGCATACATAATATAACCTATCGTAGAAGCATAGGGAATATTAGTCATGCACTTTTGCCCAACAAGCCTAAAAGGACATTTTTTTCTTGCTAAGCGTAACACCATGAGACATGGGAAGAAAACCCCTTTAGAGTTCTGAATATTAAACCTACTCAATAGCTTATCAATATAAGTACACTGACTAATCCTAATCATCCTCTTAGATCTATCTCTATAGATCTTGATGCCCAATATGTGATGTGCCTCACCCAGATCTTTCATTGAGAAGTCCTTTCCCAGCCAAGCCTTGGCAGACTCTAGCATTGGAATATCATTCCCAATGAGCAGTATGTCATCTACATACAAAATCAAGAACGCTACTTTACGCCCACAAGGTTTCTTGTATACACAATACTCATCCTCGTTTCTAATAAAGCCAAACTCTTTGACTACTTGATTGAAATGTAAGTTCCATCTCCTAGATGTTTGCTTAAGCACATAGATGGACTTATTAAGCTTGCATACCTTCCCAACTTGTTTGGGATCCTAAACACCTTCCTGTTGTATCATATACACATCCTCCTCCAAAATCCCATTCAGAAAGGCGGTTTTGACGTCCATGTACCACAGTTCATAGTTACAAAGTGAAGCGATGGCTAGGAGAATCCTTATGGACTTCAGCATCGCCACTGGTGAAAAGGTTTCATCATAGTCAACGCCTTGTACTTGAATGAATCCTTTAATAACCAATCTTGCTTTGAAAACACTAGGTTTTCCATCCATGTTGGTTTTAATTTTAAAAACCCATTTGTTCTTCATAACTCTAGCGCCATCAGGCAAATCAACCAAGTTCGAAACTTAATTTTCATACATGGAGTCCATTTCAGATTTCATGGCTTCAAGCCACTTTCCGGAATCCGAACTTGTCAAAGCTAGCTTCTAGGTGTTGGGTTCATCACTTTCCAAAAGGAGAATTTCATTTTCATTAGTCACGAGTAAATTTAATCTATCTGGCTGACGGATTTTCCTACTTAACCTACGTAGAGCTGGAACCACATCTTCAGTTTCTTCAACATTTTGAGAAATATTGGATGTTGTAGATAATTCTTGTTCTTCCTGACTTTCAGTATATATGGGAATATTTTGTGGCTCCTGAACTTCATTAAGTTTAATTTTACTCCCACTCTTTCTTTTAGAAAGAAAATCTCTTTCTAGGAAGAAAGCATTCCGAGCCACAAACACTTTGTTCTCGGTTTTATTGTAGAAGTAATAGCCCTTTGTTTCTTTAGGATAACCTACAATATAATTTATCATATTTGGGTGCAAGCTTATCTGAAATAAGACGTTTCACATAAGCTTCACAGCCCCAAATTTTCAGAAAAGACAATTTTGGAACTCTTCCTCTCCATATCTCATATGATGTCTTCTCCACACTTTTGACGGTGTCCGATTAAGTGTGAGAGTTGCAGTTTGAAGTGCAAAACCTCAAAAGCTAATAGGAAGATCAGCCTCACTCATCATCGATCGAACCATATCCAGCAATGTTCGATTCCTCCGTTCAGACACACCATTCCATTGAGGTGTATCAGGTGGAGTTAGTTATGAGAGAATTTCGCAACCCTTTAGATGATCATCAAACTCTTGGCTCAAGTATTCGCCACCTCAATCAGATCGAAGTGCTTTTATTGTCTTGCCAAATTGGTTTTGAACTTCATTTTGATATTCTTTGAACTTTTCAAATGATTCAGATTTATGTCGCATCAAGTAGAAATAACCATATCTACTTAGATCATCGGTGAATGTTATGATGTAACCGTATCCACCTCTAGCAGTGGTGCTCATAGGTCCACATACATCTGTATGTATTAGGCCTAAAAGATCACTAGCTCTTTCACCCTTTCTAGTAAAAGGTGATTTTGTCATCTTTCCCATCAAACAAGCTTCATAGGCATCATATGACTCAAAGTTAAACTGATCCAAAAGTCCATCTTTATGGAGTTTTGGAATTCGTTTTTCATTAATGTAGCCTAAACAACAATGCTAAAGGTAAGTTTGATTTGAGTCTTTAAACTTGATTTTATTGTCTATGTGATAGATGTGTTTGTCTAAGTCAAGCATGTAGAGCCCATTAATAGTATGACCACTACCATAGAACATTTCATCTTTGTAAAAGGAACAACAATTATTCTTAATAACAAATGAAAAACCTTCTGAATCCAAAACAGAAATAATGTTCTTACTAATTGCATGAACGAAATAACAATTATTAAGTTCTAACAAAAGCCCAGAGGGTAAGGACAAAACATAAGTGCCTACGGCCAACGCGGTAACTCTTGCCTTGTTCCCCATGCGCAGGTCCACTTCTCCTTTCCCGAGTTTCCTACTCTCCTTTAGGCCCTGCATATCATAGCAAATGTGAGTACCACATCCGGTATCAAATACCCAAGAAGTAGAACGGTCAAGCATATATCTATCACAAAAATAGCTTTAGATTTGGATGTACTAACTCCATCCAACTTATCCTTGAGGTACTTGGGACAATTCCTCTTCCAGTGACCATTGCCTCTACAATAGTGGCATTCTAGATCTGAGGTAACTCCAGATTTAGGTTTGGAAATGGCAACAGCCTTGCCTTTTCCTACATTTTGCAACTTCTTTCCCTTGCCCGGGGTTTTGAAGTTAATCCATTTCTGTATCACCAGGACATCATTCTTGGCTTTTGGGTCCACCTTGATTTCCCGCTCTGCTGTCTTGAGCATCCCATGCAACTCAAGCAGAGTTTTCTCCATACCTTGCATGTTGACATTCAGCCTAAAGTTGTTGAAGCCATCATGAAGCGACATGACAATGATATCAGTAGCCAACTCTTGGCTATATGGAAAGCGCAAACGCTTCATATTATCAAAATGATTAATCATCTTGAGGACATGAGGGCCAACTGGCTTGCCTCTCTCCAGCTTACAAGACAACAAGTCTTGATTAGTCTCATACCTGTCAAACCTAGCCAAATCTTGAAACATACTCTTTACCTCCTTGATCATGTCATAGGCTCCGATGTCCTCAAACCGCTTTTGCACGTCTGCATTCATGGATCCTAACATGATGCAAGATACTTGTAGATCATCATCATTATGTTGATCCCAAAAGTCTTCCTCCTCCCGAGGAGATGAAGGGAGAAGAGGATTTGCGCAAAGGGGAATCATCTTTTCCATCTTGAGAACAATTCTCAAGTTGCGGAACCAATCCAGGAAATTGGTACCGTTCAATTTCTCCTTCTCAAGGAGATATCTCAAATTTAAAATGGGTGTTGATGATTTCGACATGCTACAAAAGAAATTATAAAACAAAATTAAATATGATTCATCAAATATTCAATAATTTAACATTTTAAATCCTCGACATTTATAATCCTCTAATTATAGTGTTTACTCTCTGGGATATATAAATGATTCTAAGATCCCATTTACATTAATCCCAAGCAAGCTTTGGCTTGATAAACTTGGTATTTAATCATTTTGGTAAAACATCCAATGGTTAATTGTACCATACAACTCTTGGTTTAAAAGGTGATGTTTCTATATCACTATCTTTCATGTGCCCTAAGATCCAAAACCCTTTTGATAATCTTATTGAATTTAACCTAACTTACATGTGAATTTCCTAAATTCGCCCTACTATCCTACGATTAAAGAAAATGACTCGCTTTCCCGAGACCATTTCCAATTATCTAAGGCGTTGTAGGTGTTTTTTCAAGGTTTTAGCATTTATAATGCAAAATTTAGTGAGAGTCATTAACATGCTTGTTCATTTAACATTCATGAGATATGAAAATAAACAACAAGCAAACAACGTAAAATAAAAATAAAACATGAAAGCATAAAAGTCCCTATTATGGCCATTAAACCTAAGATCAAATCTTCAAGGTCTTCAACTCTTGAAATTATATAATATTCATCTCAGCTCCCACTCAAAACCAAGATACATAAATTACAAGCCTTCAAAATTATAGGATTTACATAATTAAAATTACATCAAACCGACGGATCGCAGTCCGTAAACAAAAAAAATAACAATAAAACATAATTAAAATTACAACCAATAGACGGAACGCAGTCCGTAAACCAACCTAAAACATTCATCTATGGCCATACTAGTGACTACATTAACATTGAAAGTTCACTTATTTCCAAAATAAGTGACAAGGTTGCAACAAATTATAATTAACGATTAACTATATATATTAAATGAAATGCAATAAAATGCAAAACATAATAAATAAAATTGCAACTATAACTATCTTTATACATAATATTAGAGACAAAAAAAAGGAAAAAATTATAAATGATTAAGAAAAATAACAAAATTATAATTTTTAAACCAAAAAGTGCCTGTAAATCAATAAAGTCGATCGAATTTCGCCTTAAAACGCAAACCCTGCTTTGCATTCTTGTTTAAAATGTCGTTTACACTCGAAAAACACTACTGTAAAACTAAAATCCGACATTTGGGCCTGCTGAACAGTAACTTTCCGTACTAGTTGATGCTTACTCGTCTAATCATATTAAACTCGTGACATTGACGATCTAAAACTACAGTGCACAAAAAGCTAAAATGATTTGACCATTAAATCATTAATAACATTAAATTATGATAAAAATGAACCAAAATTTGATGAAATAAACATCAAAACATAAAACTTAGCGATTTCATTAACTTGTAATGACATGCTTGTTTATAATAAAATCAAAATTTCATCACTTCTAATCATATAAAATCTAGAAGTAACTAAATCTTAATAGAAAGTTTAGACTGTGAGCAATCAAATTTACTTTAATCCAAACAAAACAAAAATATAGATTTAGAAAACCATTTTCTAGTCTAAAACATTCACACATGAATCATTAATTGAATCCTATGAAAATATAACATGTGTTTAACCATTAACCATTAAATGATTAACACATATAATTAAAGTACATCAAAAGTACCAAAATAAAAGGAAGAAAAGTAATTTTCTAGCCTAATTTTACATACAATTCATTTATTAAATTATATGAAAAATTCACACCAGTACTCAATAATTATATTTATTAATACATGTATGCAATATTGGCTCTAATACCAATTGAAAGAAAAATAGATCTCTAATAAGGCGGAATAAACAAAACCATTTTGTTACTTCATAAAAAATAAAAGATCGAAATATTGCAACAAGTAATAATCGATAATACCTTGAGTTAAAGGGTTAACAAATTGTAAAAGTACAATTGTTTTTGTGGCTCCGTCTTGAGATAGAACCCTCTATCGATAGTCCACGTAGTAATGATTAAAAATAGATGCTAGCCTAGTACTTTTGTGAGATGTATTTAATGGTTTCTAGTAGAAAAGAAAAGAACAACTTTTTTTTTCTTCTTCTAGGTTATACATTTAACCAAGAGTCATAGAACTGAATTTCTCAATCTCTCAACCACTTAATTATTTATAAGGAAAAAGTATCAGTATTCTATAATTTCCTTAAATAAAGCCAACAATCAAGTGATTCCAAAGCACCTTGATATTTTCCCTCTTAATAATATTTTAAAGGAAATATTATACATATTAATTATGTCACACATAATAATAAGCCGGTTCATATAAAAGTTTCACCGCGTCTTAATCAATGCTAACTTGTGTGTCCCAATAGGATCAGTTTAATTTAGTAGCAAATTAACACATTAATTTACATATTATAATTGGTCTCTAGCAAGACATTATAACCACCTAAATTTAATTGACAGTTTTTCACATATAAATTGTATAATTGTAGGACATTTCCAACAAGTACGACATTTCATATGTATAAAAACCAATCTTGAAAGCAATGTTTTTTTTTTCTTACAGAAAAAGAACCGCTTTAAAGGCGAGACCGTCTTATTCTAAATTTATTTATCATTTACATGTAGTAAATATACAAATAATAACATGTATGCCTTAGTTAGTTTTAAATGTAAATGATAAATAAATTTAGAATAAGACGGTCTCGCCTTTAAAGCGGTTCTTTTTCTGTAAAAAAAAGTCATGGCTTTCAAGATTGGTTTTTATACATATGAAATGTTGTACTTGTTGGAAATGTCGTACTTGTTGGAAATGTCCTACAATAATACAATTTATATGTGAAAAAATGTCACTTAAATTTAGGTGGTTATAATGTCTTGTTAGAGACCAATTATAATATGTAAATTAATGTGTTAATTTGCTACTATATTAAACTGATCCTATTGGGTCACACAAGTTAGTATTGATTAAGATGCGGTGAGACTTTTATATGGACTGATTTATTATTATGTGTGACATAACTAATAAGTATCATATTTCTTTCAAAATATTATAAGAGTGAAAATAATCAAGGTGGTTTGGAATCCCTTGATTGATGGCTTTATTTAAGAAAATTATAAAATACTGATTCTTTTTCCTAATGAATAATTAGGTGGTTGAGAGATTGAGAAATGGAGTTTTCTGACTCTTGGTTAAACGTATAACCTAGAAGAAAAGAAAGAAAAGTTGTTCTTTTATTTTCTTATAGAAACCATTAAGAACATCTCACAAAAGTAGTAGACTAGAATCTATTCTGAATCATTACTACGTGGACTATCGATAGATGGTTCTATCTCAACACGGAGCCACAAAAAAATTGTACTTGTACAATTTTTTAACTCTTTAACTCAAGGTATCATCGATTATTACTTGTTGCAATATTTCGATCTTTTATTTTCTAAGAAGTAACAAAATGGTTTTGTTTATTCTGCCTTATTAGAGATCTATTTTTATTTCAATTGGTATCAGAGCCAATATTGCATACATGTATTAATCAATATAATTATTGAGTACTTGTGTGAATTTTTCATGTAATTCAATAAATGAATTGTATGTAAAATTAGGCTAGAAAATTATTTTTCATCCTTTTATTTTGGTACTTTTGATGTAATTTAATTATATGTGTTAATTACTTAATGGTTAATGGTTAATGGTTAAACACATGTTATATTTGCATAGGATTCAATTAATGATTCATGTGTGAATGTTCTAGACTAGAAAATGGTTTTCTAGATCTATATTTTTGTTTTGTTTGGATTAGAGTAAAGTTGATTGCTCACAATCTAGATTTTCTATTAAGATTTAGTGACTTCTAGATCTTATATGATTAGAAGTGATGAAATTTTTATTTTATTATAATCAAGCATGTCATTACAAGTTAATGAAATCGCTAAGTTTTATGTTTTGATCTTTATTTCATCAAATTTGGGTTCATTTTTATCATAATTTAATGTTATTAATGATTTAATGGTTAAATCATTATAGTCTTTTGTGCGTTGTAGTTTTAGATCGTCAATGTCACGAGTTTAATATGATTAGACGAGTAAGCATCGATCAGCGCGGAAAATTACTGTTCAAATTAATATGTTATTATTTGTATATTCTACCTGTAGAACCTATTATCGTCTCAACTTCTGTCATATTATTCCAATTTTGTTAGTCTTTTATTTGTTTCATAATTTATTCTAAGGTAAACCAAATAGGTGTTTGGCATATAAAATTATCGTAATTAAATTTAAAAGTATAAGAAGGTGCTACTAGATTTTCTATTTAATAATGTAATGAAGATATAATAATCAAAGAAATATTTAAATACACAAAGGAATAAAAAAAAAGAGATAAATAAATTATAGTGGTGATTCGGAATACGATGATTAAACATTTGTCGAACATAAAAAAAAAAGGTGCTGATTTTCGCAGTACACATTTTACTCATCTTAGTACATTATTGAAAATTATACCTTTCACATTTCCCTCTCATTTTCTCTCTCTAGAATTCTCTCTAATGATTATTTGTATTTCACATATTCATATTATCATATGCAATGCATTAATCATCTACTGTACTAAAAAAACAAATACGCCTGCTAGTGTACTACATACAGTACTTTGAAAAATAATAAGATGTACTATATTAATCATCATCCTCGAGATTTGGCAAAATAAAAAGATGTATCGCTAAAACGAACCCCACTATACAGTACAACACTACCCCATCGCTGGCCAAGCCCTTCGTCGGCCGTCCATTCGTCGACAATCCCGGCACCAGCAGTCCATGTCCCGGCAGGGTGTGCCAGTTGTCGTCACTGCGCCGGCTGCCCCAATGTCGGTTGTCCCTTTACTGACAGACCCTTTCCTAGTAGTCCAACCCCCAGATCGACCATCACTACTCCGTCACCGCCATTACTAAATAAAACCTTAGCAATTTAGTAATTTAGACACGAACCCTAATTAAAAAGGGATAAAGAAATAAAAATATAATAAAGAGTCAATTTTATTAATATTAGATTAACTTATTAAATACTTGTTTTTCATTTGAATAATCGTTCATACTTGAAGGAGAATTATGGAGTTTGAAGAAGGTTAAGGTGGAGAGAAAGAGAAAGAGCTAGAGAGAATTAGGTTTGATATGTTTTTTTGTGAAGGGTAATAAATGGAAAGTTTGGTGTAAAAAGTACTAAAATGAGTAAAAAAACATACTGCGAAAATAAACTTCGAAAAATAATAACGTGTTACGCAATTATGTTTGATCATTTGTCGAACATCAAACATTACGCAAACTAGAACGTTTTTAAACGGAGTATCAACACTTATTTTAATTTTAGGGCTTTAGGCCAAGACGCCAATCATATCATATATATGTCAATAATTTGGAGCGACTATTTTGAAAATACCCGTGCAACGCCCGGGCATGAAATTTAGTATATAATGGTAATTGAATATCGAGATTAGTCCAATTCTCATGATAAACTTGTGTTTTTCAAAGCACAAGAATTTAGTGGAAAAAAAAAGGTGAACTGAATCTGTGGATGAGGGAAATCGCTCCACGCAAAAACGAGTTTTAATTCTTAAAACACATTTTTTAGCTTTAAGCTTTTGAAAAGAGTCGCCACTAAAATTTTTATGGAATTTAGAAACCAATTTTTAGAGATTAAAGATTAGTGTGAGATTACGTGTTAGGAAGACAGTTTTAATTTCATTAAAAAACCAGGCACCCCCCACCAATCCGCCAAAAGCAACCAAAAGATTTGTTTCTAAGAGACTTTTTGTGAAGAAGAAAGATGGTTCTATGAGACTTTGCATTGATTATCGTGAATTGAATCGGATTACAATCAAGAATAGGAATCCTTTACCAAGAATAGAAGATTTGTTTGATCAATTAAAGGGTGCTTCTACTTTTTCAAAGATCGATTTGAGATCCGGTTATCATCAAATTCCGGTTAGAGATGTTGATATTCCAAAGACCGCTTTTAGTAGGAGGTATGGTCATTATGAGTTCAAGGTGATGCCATTTGGATTGACCAATGCTCCTGCTATCTTTATGGATCAGATGAACCGCACACTTAGTGAATATCTTGACAAGTGTGTGGTGGTGTTCATTGATGATATTCTTATTTTCTCCAAGTCCGAAGAAGAGCATGCTATTCATTTGAGGATTATTTTGGGTGTTCAACGTCGTCAGAAGTGGTATGCTAAGTTCTCTAAATGGGAATTTTGGTTACCTAAAGTGTCCTTTCTTGGGCATGTGATTTCTAAAGAGGGTGTAATGGTGGATCCTTCTAAAATTGAGGCCGTTGTTGATTGGCAGAGTCCGACTGATATTAGAGAGATTCGAAGTTTCCTTGGTTTAGCTGGTTACTACCGAAGATTTGTCAAGGATTTCTCTAAGCTTGCTAGACCTATGACTCAGTTATTGAAGAAGGAAACCAAATTTCTATGGAATGAAGCTTGTGAAGCAGCGTTTCAAGAGTTAAAGAAGAGGTTAACTACCGCTCCGGTGTTGACTTTGCCTGAAGATGGAGTAGACTTTGATGTATATTGTGATGCTTCTAAAATGGGATTGGGTTGTGTTCTTATGCAAAATAGGAAGGTGGTGGCTTATGCTTCAAGGCAGTTGAGAGTTCATGAAGTGAACTATCCTACTCATGATTTAGAATTGGCCGCTGTTGTTCATGCTTTGAAAGTGTTGAGACATTATCTAATTGGAGTTCATTGTCGTATATTCACCGATCAAAAGAGTTTGAAGTACATATTTACTCAAAAAGAGTTGAATATGAGGCAAAGAAGATGGTTGGAATTGGTGAACGATTATGATTTTGAGTTATTGTATCATGAAGGGAAGGCAAATGTTGTTGCAGATGCTCTTAGTAGGAAAGCTTCTCATGCTTTGAATGCTTTGCATGTTTTACCGGTTGATCTTTGTGCCGAGTTTCGAAGATTGAGTTTGGAATTTGTAGAGCGTGGATTTGTTCATGTTGGTGCTATGATTGCCGAACCTGTGTTTCTCCGTGAAATCCGTGAAAGCCAAGTTGATGATCTTACCTACAAGTCTATCCAAGCCAAACTTCTTGAAGGTAAAGGTAAAGATTTCAAGTTTGATAATGAAGGTGTTCTTCGTTTCCATGGTCGTTTATTTGTTCCTAATGCTCTTAATTTGAGGAAGCGAGTTCTTGATGAAGCTCATCTTTCCCCTTATTCTATTCACCCCGGTGAGGTGATAAGATGTACAAGGATTTGAAGCTACAGTTTTGGTGGCCAAACTTGAAGGGTGATGTTGTGTCTTATGTTGGAAGATGTTTGACTTTGCCAACAAGTGAAGATTGAACACAAGAGGCCCGGTGGATTGCTACAAACCGTTGGATATTCCGCTATGGAAGTGGGAATCTATTTCTATGGATTTTGTTATGGCTTTGCCGAGGACCGTTGGAGGTAAAGATGTCGTTTGGGTTGTTGTTGAGGTTGACCAAGTGTGCTAGATTTATTCCGATCAAAGAAACTTGGAGTTTGGATCGTTTAGCGAAAGCTTATGTTGATGAAATTGTTAGATATCATGGTGTTCCTATGGAGATTATATGCGACCGAGACCGCGGTTTTGAGGTTTTGTTCGAGATTTTGGAGGCTTTGCAAGAGCCATGGGTAGTAAGTTGTTGATTGATGAGTACTGTTTTCATGCCGCTCGGTATGGTCAGACTGAAGGGACTATTCAGACTTAGAAGGGACATGCTAGGGCTTGTGCTCTTACTTTCAGTCTAGTTGGGAAAAGAGTTACCGTTGTGGAGTTGTCTTACAACAAATAGTTATTCATGCATCGATTTAAGATTGGCCTCCATATGAAGCTCTTTATGGAAGGAAATGTCGGAGTCCTATATGTTGGAATCAATTGAGTGATGTTCGTGACTTAGGCCCCGATGTTCTTGTTGAAACCATTGATAATGTGAAGGTCATTCGTGATAGAATGAAAGCCGCTCAAGATTGTCAAAAGTCTTATGCCGATATCCGAAGAAGGCCTTTAGAATTCGAGGTGGGAGATAAAGTATTCTTGAAGGTATCTTCAATGAAGGGTGTTAAAAGGTTTGGTGTTAAGGGTAAATTGAGCCCGAAATACATTGGACCCTTTGATATTGTGAAAAGGATTGGTGCCGTTGCTTATAAGTTGGATTTGCCGCCGAATTTGGCTAAGGTTCATGATGTTTTCCATGTTTCTCAATTGAGGAAGTATGTTAGTGATCCAAGCCATGTCTTTCAAGTTGAATTGCCCGAGCTTGAACCGAACTTATCCTTTGAAGAGAAGCCGATCCGCATTCTAGATCGTAAGGATAGAAAGTTGAGAAGTAAAGTAGTTCCTTTGATGAAAATCTTGTGGAGAAGTGCTAATGTCGAAGAAGAGACTTGGGAAACTGAAGCTTCTATGCGTAGTAAATATCCGAGTCTTTTCGAGTAAGGTATCTTTCTTTCCCTCAAGTTTTGAGGGCGAAACTTTTTAAAAGGTGGGGTGATTGTAACACCCGGAAATGTACCCTATTTTTATAATGAAAATATTTTACGAATACTTTTCAGTAATTTTAAGTTTTAATTAAGATTTTTATGTTTCGAGTCGAATTTAGAATTTCCGAGTTCGTATTTGGAATTTCCGCGAGATTCCATGAGAATCCCGTCTTAAGGCGAGTTTGACTTTCCTTGACTTTTTCCCTTCATATTCCACTCACTCCCTTTAACCTATTTCTTACTCAAACACAAACACAAACTTTTCTTCCTCCTTAAGAAATCTCAAAACCTTGCCTCCCTCTTTGATCCAATCTTAGAATTCGCATAGCTCATTCGTTACTTGCTAGAATTCACGTAAGTTCGTCTCATTCTTCTCCCCTTACCTTCCTCTATCCGTTTTGATATTAAAAGTATCGTCTTTCTCGCTTTTCAAACTTTCCGTCTTTCTCAAGATGAATTTTATTCATCTTTTATGGTCTATTTGTAGGTGGTGACCTCCAAGATCCCGACAAAGACTATTTTCTAATTGAAGAGGAGCTTGACGATTAGTAAAGACGCTTAAAGGTAACGGTGAAGGGTTACTCGATATCATTTACGTGTTTTACATGCTTTATATGCTAGAAATCGTATTTAGAATACGATTAGAAACTTAGGAATCATGTTATGATTAAAGAATGTTGTTATATGATGAATGTTGATGATGTATATTGATTGTTGATGATTATTAGAAGTATATTTGAGAATTGAAATGAATTGGTTAAGAAAGGAAGTCTCACGGGTGAAGGGGTGCTCCCAGCCGGTCGACCGGCCGCCGGTCTGCCTACCGGCTGGGAACACATCAGTAACATCTTTGGAAACTTTGGAATTTGTATGAAGAGGTGCTCCTGGCCGGTGTACCGGCCGCAGGTCACTATGCCGGTCTGGAACACATTTCTCTGTTTTGATGAATTTTTTGGGTTTTGCCTGTGCTCCGAGCCGGGATACCGGCCGCCTCCCTCCTGACCAGCCTGGAACACGGCTGTGTTCTTCTCATATAATTTCTAAAACTCGAAATTTATAATAGTTCGCATGATTCGTTTGTCGTATAATTTTACGTAGTGACTTATAATATTCATGTTTTGGATATATGATATTTCATTCGCTTGTATCACATGTTTTGTGACGGTTTTTGCTAGGTCCCACTTTGAGTCAGTTTTTACAAATGATACGGTTCGAGCACTACTTTGTCTTGTGCTTTGTACTCTCATTCCCTTGGCTACGGGAGGTATCCTACTGCTTAAATGCATGTGTTAGTGGGCATC
>JAIUZE010071694.1:0-36070 GCA_022085475.1 Heliosperma pusillum | reverse complement strand
TGTATAATATTATTTCCGTATTTGTTATGAACCTTTTTATTTAAGACACCTTCTTATGATGAATATATTTAATAGTAGGTTCCGGTTTTAAAATGTACCGATTTTCACTAAAGTGAACCTATTAGAAAAGTATTCTCATCTTTTATTTATTTAAATTATTTTTTTTCTTTCCGCAAATTTGAGGGTGTCACAAAAGGTCTTCGTTTTTTTGCCGATAAATTGTTTACTATTGTCACAGGCTATCTGTGATGGGATAACGTATTGGCATATGATGTTTCTTTTGATAAAAGGTATTACCTCTTTTTCTTTGATATGCCTTAACGAGTCTGCATCGATCCACTTGGAGAAGTAGTCAAGCATGAATACCTTCTGTCCTAATGCTTGGGGTAACTTACCTTCAATATCCATTCCCCATTTTATGAAAGGCCATGGGGCTAAGATTGAGTGTAAATACTTAGACGGTTGATGGATGATTGGGGAATGTTGTTGGCAGGCTTCGCATTTTGAGCTGTATGCCAGGCAATCGCCCTTAGAGTCGGCCAAAAATAGACGCTTCTGAGGACTTTGCTTGCTAGGCTCCTTCCTGCCTTATGGTTGCCACAATGTCCATCATGTATGTCTTGGATGACTTGCTCAGATTCGTGTGGTTCCAGGCATCTTAGGTATGGTCAAGCCAGAGACTTTTTAAACAATGTGTTATTGGTGATGTGTAATTGGAAGCCTTGACTCTAAATGCTCTGGCCTCATGGCTGCCCAGAGGTAGTATACCTCGTAGGAATTTATCATAATAAGGCTTTGTCCAGGCAACTGAATGATCTGTTATAAAGCATAGAGTGTTGGGCTTATTAATGGTCAGTTTAAGCAGTTGGATGATAGGGATTATGTTAACATAGTAGGGGCTCAAGTTTGAACCTAGGCCAGTCAGGGCGTCAGCCTGAGTGTTCAAATTATGCGGTATTTGTTCAATGTCAAATAAGGGGATTTTATCACAGAGTTGTTTTGCAATTTCTAGGTACAATATCATTGTCTTTAGGAGCGTAAATTCCCTTTATTTGATTTATAACAAGGAGTGAGTCAGTTTTTACCTTTAAATTCTGCACACCGTGGTCAATGCTTACCTTTAGTCCAGCTATCAGGGCTTCGTATTCAGCTTCATTGTTTGTATCTTTAAATTCACAGCTTATGGCTTGTGCAATTATATCCCCCTGTGGTGACTTGAGTACTAAACCTAGGCCTGCTCCCCTCATATTTGTTGCCCTATCAATATACATGGTCCATTCCTGGTCTACTCCTGGGTTGTCTAGTCTGAGTACCTCTTTGGCTAGGTCAGGCTCTAGGTTGGGGCTGAAGTCGGCCACAAATTCTATTAATGCTTGGAATTTAATGGCTGTTCTAGGTTCAAATTTTATGTCATAGGTGCTGAGTTGAACTGGCCACTAGGACATTCTTACTAATAGTTCAGGTTTTCTTAGCACAGATCTAATGGGTAGGTTGGTCCGGACTAGGATAGGGTGAGACTCAAAGAAAGTACGCAACTTAGTACAAGACACAACCAAAGCCATAACTTATTTTTCAACTAAATCATACCTCATCCCAGCGTCTAAGAGACTCTTACTTACATAGTAGACTGGATATTGCTGTCCATCAATTTCCTGTACCAGGAATGCGCTTACTGCTGTAACAGTAACTGAAAGGTCGACTGTCAGGGGTTCTCCTTTGTCTGGCTTGGCTAGTAGGGGTGGAGATGAGAGATATGCTTTTAGATTTTGGAAGGCTTCTTCATGTTCAGGTTCCCACTTGAACCGTATGATTTTCATGAGTAGGTTGTAGAAGGTTTTGCACCTCTCAGATGATCTGGAGATGAATATGTTCACGGCTGTTACTCTTCACTTCATTTTTTGTATGTCTTTGACATATTTCGGTGATTTGAGTTCTAGGATTGCCTTAATCTGTTCAAGAATTGCTTCAATTCCTCTTTTGGTAACCATATAGCCTAGGAAATTTCCTGTGGATACACAAAAATGACGCTGCGGGCGCTGCGCCTCTTCCCCAGCTCGTTTTGCTTGTTTCCGGAATTTTTTCTAGATTTCTTTCCGTGTTCGAGTTATTCCAAAACTCTTCGAATTTCTCCCTATAAAAGGAGAGGTTTGTGCTCATTTTCAAGGCACGCGAGTATTCCGCCTCTTCTTTCTCTCTCTTTGCATTCTAGACCTTGTTCTAAGTATTTTGACATCTACGTGCTTGATCAATCGACCACGTAAGCTCAGATCCTTCTGGGTTCCTGTCACGTTTTACATAGACCTACCAATTTGACCACTACACTTAATCAGTTTAATTAATCTTTCGATCCTCTTACGAGAACACGTTCTTTACATTCGAGTCGAGCTATCGCTAAAACGCAACTTAGTTAATCTCGTTTCGTCAACATGTGAGTCTGAGGGTGTTTAATCCCATCTTTTGTATTTAATTTAGTATTTTATTTCATTTATGTAAGATTCATGTTGGATTTATGCTCAAACCCTTTTCAAATCTTCCTTTTTATTAGTTTTATTTAAAACATATCTTTTACAGTTTGACTTATATCCCTAATAGTCAATATTATTGGGTTTTTGTCGTCTTTTAAGATTAAATCGTGTCTTAAGAGGTTAGATCTATCCATATCAAGTCTCTAGGATTCGCCTTTGATATAGTTAGTGTAAATTAATTAATTAAATCACTTCAATTCGACTTGTAGATCATTAATAAACCGTAAATACATAAACGAATACTAAATGATTGTGATTCTGGCTTCACAGCCAGAACCGAACTCAAAAACAGTCGCACAGAGTGCTGCACCTCTTTCAGAGGACACATCACATGCCGCGTTTGTTCCGAGCTGGTTTCTGTATCTGAAATTTCCTGATTCGCTCCGACGTAGTCTTAATTGCCTAATTAATCGAATATTAGTCCTAATATCGCTGCTAATCTGTTCTTTTAGTCTTTTATTATTCTTTTCCCTTTTCTTTAAATCTTTCTTTTGACATATTTGCGAGATAGATCCCGAAATCCGTTGTAATCAATTGTAAGATTTATTTTTGTTTATTTAATCATTGTATTGTATGATTTATTTGCCTTCCGCATGCAGTCAATGTAAACCCTATTTCGAGCTGATTGATTGCTAAACTACATGTTAACCGACATAGTCTAAGTTCACATGTTAGGATTAAAACGTTGATTTTGCATAGCATGCATATAACCGATTACATATCGAGTACAAAAGAGTTTCCCTAATCATTAGTAGTGGCCGCTATCGAGACGAGCGGGATTAGGTGTTCGATTAAAGAAATTCCTAATACGTACCCTCACCCCTTATTCCAGATCTTTGTGAACATCCGTGTTCATTTGCATCCACGAGAGTCATTCTAGACATAGAATGCTAAGGGTAACGAGTTCTTAGGGTCATGTCATCACTTTGTGTCTTGACATGACATACGGTATTCGAACGGTTACAACTTCCCACAAAAGTTGGTGGCGACTCCACAAATACGTATTTCTACGCTTGTTTCTCGTTTCTCAGTCCATGGTTCCACGCGCGCCATGGTCTGGAAAGGATCGCGAACCTGTGTATCACACCTGGTCAGGAGGGTGCATTTTGATTTGTTTGCATCCGCTAGAAGCATCCATGAATGTGAGCATCTCTTGTCCCGCCGTTGCATCAACCATTGCGTCAATGTGAGGTAGTGGGAAAGGATCATTTGGACAGGCTTTGTTTAGGTCGGTATAATCTACACAAACTCTCCAAGTGCCGTTTTTCTTTTGCACCACGACCACAGTTGCCAGCCATTTGGGGTACATCACTTCCCTGATCATACCCATGTCCAGAAGTTTGTCTACTTCTTCATTGTTGACAGCATTTCGTTCAACAACAAATTTACGTCGTTTTTGCTGCACGAGCTTAAAAGATGTGTCAATATTGAGCCTATGAGTAATTACACTGGGATTAATGCCAGTTATATCAAAATGTGAATAAGCAAAGCAGGAATATTTAGATTTAAGAAAACTTACCAACTCTGGTCTAAAAGAGTCAGGAGCATCAAAGCAAACTAATACATACCTGTAAGGGTGCCTGGGATCTAAGATTACCTGATCCGTCTCTATTTGGGACTATACTATATGAGCACTCCTGACAGGGTACTGTAATTGCTAGGCGAGAGACTTACCTGTCTTGGGAGGCTTAAAATGTTGGAGTAAGTGTCCTCCACAATAGTGCATTTATATAATAAATCTCATTTGGAATATACGTGGCATGATTAGTATATTTTGATACTCCACGTCAGTTGATTAACGTAAATCGGTAACGCTCGGCTAACTAGAGTTTGACGTTATTGTCGTATGACGGCGGTGATCAACTGATCCCTTTAGGTCACACCTATAGGATGAGACCCAAATAGAATACTAATTATTTGTATATGATACAGCTTAATTAGTCCCTTGCGTATATTTGATATACGTTTAGTTATGTGAGTTAGTTATTGGATATTGAGTTAAAGAACTCGAGCCAATTGATTTTATTAGTCAATTATACGATAATTGTCTGAATAAATTTTACGACTTATTTTAATACGATTAAATAAGATTTGTTTAGTGATTAATTGTTAATTTACTAAATTAGTTGAAGTTTTGTATATATTTTGAGGTAGAGGTTATTAGTTAATTATATTTACAAGGAGTTGTAAAATAAATTAACTGGGCATTGCGGGACCTATTATATATTGATATAATGGTAAAATATCACTTAAAAGTTGAGTGTATATTATTTATTAATTTGAGTCATATAATTGTTATATGATGAAATTAATACTAAATTATATAAGATAATCAAGCATATGATAATCAAGCATATGATAATAAGTATTTGTGAGACAAATATCAAAAAATCAAAATGGACCATATAATGCACATGGTGGACGTTTCATAGTAGCTTGTAGTAACAATTTATTTTGTTTAAGTCTACACTCCACATTTTGCCATGATTACCTATTATGCTACATGTCATGATAGCCTATTATGACATCTTATGATTATATACTAACCAACACTCAACATTCATGCATGTGAATAAAATAAGAGCCCATAATCACCATTTTGGGGTGGTTGTAGCCGTGAGAAGAGAATGAAAAAAGGACACAAGAGTTGTTCTCCTTTTTACTCATTTTAATTCATGCTTGCTCAAATTTTTTTTTTTCTCATGCATTCATCTCTCTAAAACTCACATAAATATTATATACTTTATATATTACTAATGTAGTAATATTTCTAGTATCATTTAAGGGATAATACTATATTTATCTAGTTAATAAATATAGTGTTTTATTGGGTTAAATCTTGGGTGCAACAAGAAGGAGACCTTCTACTTTGGAGGTTGTTTTATGGAGGATCATCCATTAATTTCATGCTTAAGAACAATAAGAAGGAGTTCTTGTTGTGCCCATATTGAACCGAAAATACCCTATGTAAGGATGTTTTTGTCTTATCTTTTCTTTTATGCTTTTATATTTCCATGCATGATAACTAGATCCTAAATCATTAAGTTACTGTAATTTAATGAACTAATTAGAAGTGTCTAATTAGAGGTCTAGGACTTTCATAAAAGTCTGTGAGTAGCATTCCCGGGCTGATTTTTGCTCACCTTTAATGGTTGTTATCCCCCAGTTGGTTAGAATTTTGACACATTGATAATATGTCGACTGGACGGCTCGCACGTTATGTATCCATGGTCTACCCAGGATTGCGTTGTAGAAGGACAGATAGTTCAGGACACCAAATCCTCATCTGAGGCTACTCCTTCAGTGTAGGTTGGTAGGTGTTCTTCTCCCAGAGTGTTCCTAGTCTCTCCACTAAATCTGACCAGGACGCTTGACTTATTTGTGATCTTATCTTTATCGATCTTCATTGCTTTAAGGACGTCCAACATTATCAGGTTCGTGGAACTTCCTCCATCAACCAGGATTCTCATGATCTTTGTAGTTCCAATTTACATGGAGATTACCAGACCATCATGGAGTAGGTCTGGAACTCCATGCATGTCGCTGACGTGCTTAAAAACGGTGTCGCTAATCCCGCTAATTAGCTACGATCAAATAACAATTTATAACTCCTAAACAAACACAAACTATCTTAAATAAAGGTAGTAAAATGATAAGAATAGGGTCGAACCCAAGAGAAGGCGGTAATGGCTAAATTAATCTAATCTAGACTCTTGCAAAATGCCAAATAACAAAACTAAAGACTAACTAATTACTCTAATCACAAATTAAGACACTAATTAAAACAAAAGCTTAAATTAATTACAAACTATGATATTCACAATGACAAAACTTGTAGGATAACATATAGGGAGAAAGTTTGACATGAGAATTGATTAGCAAGTCTAAAAATACCAACAAAAACTAAAGATTAAAATATTCAAATATGGAGAAACAATTTAGTGTAATTTTCCCAAGTTCCCCACAATTAACAAAGTAAAGGCTGTTCCTTTCCTCTCTTGTCTAATTATCTAATACAAGTTTCTAAAAATTAGCCAACATGGATTAAACCAACCAAGGATTGACCCTTTACAACTAAATTTACACCCATTAAAACATGAGCCCAAATCAAAGATGCAAGCTTTAAGAACAAAACCAAAGAAACAAGATAGAACCATGTAATAAAACACTAAACCATGTTCTAATTACACAATAAACCAAATTCCACTCAAAAGATTCCAACTTTAAACCAAAGTTACAATCTTTCAAGGTTACTTCAACACAATCAAGACAAATTAAGCAAATTTATCTAGACAAAGCAATAATTAAACAAACACTTGCTAAGATGGCTAGTCTCAACAACAATTCATTCAACAATGGAATTTAAACATAAGAAAATGGAATTAAATAGAGAAGAAGAGGTTCAAAAGGTCTTACAATGCTAAAAGGAGAGAACTTGTTCCAATTACACTAAGCAATGGAATATTAGCTACCCATAATCCAAATATTACAACCCATTATGAAGTTCAACCAAATTACAAAACCAAAATGAAGAACAAAACTTGAGAGAATTCTAATGTGTTGTGTTGTGGAATGTTGTATCAAATGTTGTGTGTGTGTCTCTCTCTACAATTTGGCTCTTTTATACCCTTGGTCTGAAAACCTAGGGGCCTTGAGAAGATGGGCTTCAAAAAGCAAAGACGGAGTGACAACACCAAATTGTGTTGTGTCTAGTAGTACTTATTAGGGTCTTTTGTTTTACTTTTTACGGGTCATTAGCGTTATTTTATGTTAACTTTAGTTTTAGTAATAATGTTATTATTTAGTAATTTGAGTCAATTTTGAGAGTCAAAATCCGGAAGTCAACGAAAGTCAAACCCGAAACCCGAGACCCAAAAACCCGGAAATTGGAGTGGGCTAGCAATGAATCATCAAGGCAAGAAGACCAAACCCAATGGGTCAATGGAAGTCAAGGCGGGGCCAAAAGTCCATGGGTCAACGAAAGTCAAGAAGGAAAAGCAAAGGGAAATCGGGCAGTACACGACGCAGCCTGCGTCATCACGACGCAGCCTGCGTCATCACGACGCAGCCTGCGTCATCACGACGCTGCCAGCGTCGTAGGACGCTGCATGCGTCCTTTCTCAGCGCGACATTTCTTCATTTCTCCGTCTTGTCTTTTGAAAGCCCACCTTTCAAGGCCCCTAGGTTTGCGGACCAAGGGTATTTAAGCAGAAATCTGAAGAGAGAGAAGAGGAGAAGCATACAACATTCAACATCATATTTTTCCTTAGAAATTCTCTACTTTGTTCTTCAACTTTGGCTCTTGTAATTGGTTTTATTTAGAAATGGGTTGTAATAAGAAGACTATGGGTAGCTAATCCTTTCTTTGCTTAGTGTAATTTGAACAAGTTCTTCCCTTTTAGCATTGTAAGACCTTTTTAACCTTCCTTCTCTATTTAATTTCATTTTCTTATGTTTGAATTCCATTGTTGAATGAATTGTTGTTAAGACTAACCATCCTAGCAATTGTTTGTTTAATTATTTGCTTTGTCTTGATGAATTTGGTTAATTTGTCTTGGTATTTGTTGAAGCAACCTTGAAAGATTGTAACTTTGGTTTAAAAGTTGGAATCTTTTGAGTGGAATTTGGGTTATTGTGTAATTAGAGCATGGTTTAATGTTTTATTGCATGATTCTAGCATGTTTCTTTGGTTTTGTGCTTAAAGCTTGCATCTTTATTTATGCTTATGTTTTAATAAGTATTGGTTGAGTTGTATTGGGTCATTTATGGATGGTTTAATTCATGGTGGCTAGTTCTTAGAAACTTGTAATATATAATTAGAGAAGAGAGGAAAGGAGGGGTCTTTCCTTTGTTAATTGTGGGGAACTTGGGATAATTGCACTAAGTTACTTCTCCATATTTGAATCTTTGAGTATTTAGTTGTTGTTGGTAATTTTAGACTTGATAATTATTTCTCATGCAAAACTTTCCCCCATTTATGTTTTCCTACATGTTTTCCATTGTGAATATCATAGTTTGTAATTAAATTAGGCCTTTGTTTTAATTAGTGTCTTAATTAGTAATTAGTGTCTTAATTAGTAATTAGTGTCTTAATTTGTGATTAGAGTCATTAGTTTTGTTAATTGATATTTTGCAAGAGTCTAGATTAGATTATTTTAGCATTACCGCTTTCCCTTGGGTTCGACCCTTTTCTTACCCTTACTACCCTTTTATTTAGGTTGGTGTGAGTCTAGGTAAGGTTTTATAAATTTATATTTGGCCTAGCTAATTTGCGGAATTAACGACACCGTATTTTAGCTCGTCAAATTTGGCGCCGTTGCCGGGGAAGGCAATATAGCTAAATATCAAATTGAAACTCTTGTTAGTGTCATACTTTGTTTAGATTGTTTTTCAAATATTTCTTTTTGTATTATTTGTAGGTTACTTGGTGTTGAAGTTACTAATTGTGTTGTTGAGTTGTTTTTAAAAGTTTATGCCTAGGTCACAAGAGGGACTTGGTGACCAAGACATTGATCCATCCTCAAGTAGCATATCCAATTGGTTATTTTCAAATCCCCTCTATAGGAGACCTTTTTGGAGGGAGCCTAGTGAAGAGGAGTTGGAGAATAATTATTTTCAAGAACAAGCGGAGCAAGTATTTGAGTCACCACCGAGGATACCATCTCCATTGGACATCCTCTACCCACCCAATATGGAGGATAATAGAACAATTGGTGAGATCCGGGCAAGGAACTATGAGGAGCAACCACTATGTATTGCATATCCTCCCATGGGGGATGTAAACTTCGAGCTCAAGGGGTTCTTTGTCCATAACTTGCCTAGATTCCATGGAATGGTGGGGAATGACCCCAATAGGCACTTGGACGAATTCCACATGATTTGCCAAGGGGCTATTCCCCAAGGAGTGACCGAAGACCAATTCAAGCTAAGGGCATTTCCGTTTTCTCTACAAGATGCCGCTAAGGAATGGCTCTTTTGTCTTCCGGCCCACTCCGTCACCACTTGGGTGGGTTTGAAGAAGAAGTTTCTTGAAAAATATTACCCGGATTCAAGGCACAATCACTCAAAGAAGCTCATCACTACCATTGAGCAAGACATGGGGGAAACCCTTTATGACTATTGGGAGCGTTTCAAAAGCCTTGTGGCAAGATGCCCATATCATGGGATGTCGGGGGACGATTTATTGACGGCCTTCAATGAAGGGTTGTGCCAAAACGACCAACGGATGATCATTGCCGCCACCGGAGGGGGAATTGATACACTTAATGTGGCCGAGGCCAACAATATTATTGAGAAGTTGGCGATGAACACAAGAAGCTACGGGAGGAAGAATGAAAGGGGAGGAAGCTCTAGGAATGTATCTTCCATGGAAGATCCTTATGCCTCTCAAAATCACAAAATCATGCAAGAGATGGGTGAACTTAAAAGCATGGTGTCCAACTTGGTTGTTAACAAAAGTAGCTCATTTTCTCAACACCCCGAACCACTTGAATGTTCATATTGTGGAGGTGACCATGCTACCAATACATGTTAAATCATGATCGAGCAAGGAGCCACTATGGAGAGCGTCAATGCTATGGGGTATGGGAATTACAATTCTAGAAACCCAAGTGGTGGAGGAATGTACAACCAAGTGGGAAACCGTGATCTTTTGGGGTGGGAAGGAGACAAGTCAAAGAGTTTCGAAAATGGTCAGTTCAATCACTTGAGAGCCCAAAATCCAACCCAAAACCGAAACTCTAATTTCCACCAAAATCCCCAAAGAAATTTCAACAACCCAAGACCCAACAACTCAAATTTACCAAGTAATTCTTAATCTCAAAGACAACCAAACCAAGGTCCCATTCAAAGGAAATCTTCTTCTCAAGGGAACTTGAGTGACATCTTGCAAACACTCCTTGCCAATCAAGAGAAAGATAGGGAGGAGGCAAGGAGGGATAGAGAGGAAGCAAGGAAGGATAGGGAGGCTAACAACCTTAGGGTGAACAACTTGAAAACCCAACTATCCCAAATGGCCTCAAACTTGTCAAAATCCCAAGCCTCAAGCTCCACAAGATTCCCATCTCAAACCATTCCCCCACCAAGGGAAAATGCTAGTGCCATGACCTTGAGGGGAGGCAAAGAGTTGGAAGTAAACCCCCTTGGAAAAGGAAAGGAAAAGATGAAGAATCTTGAGATGGAAACCTTGGAGATTGAAGACCAAGGAGAATTGGTGGTTGGTCATGAAGAGCTATCGAAGAATGAAAAAGGGGCATCCACAAGCAAGGACCCCAAGGGAGACATTTCAAGGAAGGGCAAAGACACTATTGAAGATGATGAAGTGGGGGAGTACATACCGGAAGTCCCATTTCCTAGTGCTTTGATAAGCACAAGGAAATATGCCAAGGAGAATGACTTATATGAGACTTTCCGGAAATGTGAGGTAAACATCCCGCTTCTTAACTTGTTGAATAGTGTCCCTAGGTATGCAAAGTTCTTGAAAGAACTTTGTACACCTAGGAGAAATCCTAAGAAGGGAACCCATAAGGTTAGGGTGAGTGAACATGTGTCGGCAATTTTCAAGCAAAATTTACCGAAGAAATGTGGAGACCCGGGCATGTTCACCATCCCTTGCACTATTGGAGAAAAAAGTTTTAAACGTGCCATGCTAGACCTTGGGGCTTCTATAAACGTCATGCCCCTATCTATCTATGAGACCCTAGGTTTAGGACCTTTGTCTAAGACCGGAGTGGTCATTCAATTAGCCGATAGGTCTAGTGTCTATCCCAAGGGCATGGTAGAGGATGTGCTAGTGGAAGTCGATAATCTTGTCTTCCTGGCGGATTTCTACGTCTTAGATATGGAATCTAGCTCTAGTGCCACCCCTCTCCTTCTTGGTAGGCCGTTTATGAAAACTTCAAATACCAAGATCGATGTTTCAAACGGTTGCTTGACTATGGAGTTTGAAGGGAAAAGATTAACATACAATATATATGACTCCATGCGGCACCCGAGTGACCATCAATCTTGTTTCTTCTTGGATATCTTGAGCCATTAGTGAATCAAATGTATAAACTTTGTGATAGAGACCCACTCGAAGTAGCTTTAACTAACCACATGGAAGAGGAAGGTTTGCGTTTGTTGTTGGCCGTTGATGTGCAGAAATGTCTTGAAAACGTGGAAAGGGAAGAGCCCCTAGAAACATATGAGGAACTCAACGTCATAGAAATGCTGAAAACAGGGCAAACCAGTGCAAAACGTAGCCTGCGCCATACGACGCTGCCTGCGTCATACGATGCAGCCTGCGTCACTGGACGCAGCCAGCGTCCTGCACTGGCAAACTTGTCCGCGTTGTTTGCCTTGAGTATTCCACTCCACATGCCCCTCCCTTCCATTATCCAACCCCCGAAGGTCGAGTTGAAGACCCTCCCAAGCCATTTGAAGTACATCTTTCTAGGGGACAAGAACACCCTACCACTTATCATTTCAAGCACACTCACCGAGGACCAAGAAGCCAAATTGGTATCACTACTTCAAAAGCATAAGGAAACATTTGGGTGGAGTATCGCGGATCTCAAGGGGATAAGCCCGGTGACATGCATGCACAAAATACGGCTTGAGGTGGACGCCAAACTGGTCCGACAACCTCAAAGGCGGCTCAATCCACCCATGGCGGAGGTAGTGCAAGAAGAGGTAATTAAGCTATTGCAAATGGGTATCATTTTCCCTATTTCCGACTCTCGTTGGGTTAGCCCAACTCAAGTCGTACCAAAAAAGGGAGGAGTGACGGTAGTCAAGAATGCACAAGGAGACTTGGTCTCCACCCGACCACAAACCGGTTGGAGGGTGTGTATTGACTACCGCCGCTTGAATGCGGTTACATTGAAAGACCATTTCCCGCTACCATTTATTGATCAAATGTTAGAAAGACTAGCGGAAAAAGCTTTCTATTGTTTCCTTGACGGGTACTCGGGGTATTTTCAAATCCCAATCGCACCCGAGGACCAAGTCAAGACCACATTTATATGCCCATTTGGTACATTTGCTTATCGTCGTATGCCCTTTGGTTTGTGTAATGCACCGGGAACTTTTCAACGGTGCATGTTGAGTATTTTCTCCGACTATGTAGAAAGGATCATAGAAGTATTCATGGACGATTTCACCGTCCATGGGGACTCCTATGATGCATGTCTAAAACACCTTGCTCTTGTCTTAGAGCGATGCCAAGAGTCCCATCTTATTTTAAACTCCGAAAAATGTCATTTCATGGTAACTAGTGGCATCGTTTTAGGACATGTAGTGTCGGAAGGGGGGGTTGAGGTGGATAAGGCTAAGGTTGACATTATCAAAAACATTGTGGGGGATCGACCTCTACTTACACTTACTATTAGTTTGCGTTTGTAGTAGTTAAAAATACTAATTTGGAGACTCGCGACAAGTCTAGCCAAATTTTGGCGTCGTTGCCGGGGAAGGCTATTGTTTATTTATTTGTGCAATTGTTTTTTTTTAGTTTTGTTTTGGTGTTTTGGTTTATTCCGGACACCCGTTCTACTAACAAGAAGTTGTTAGATTTTGATCCAGAATTGGAGAAAACTCTTTTTCAGATAAGAAGGGAGATAAGGAGAAAGCTTCAATTCGACAAGCAAGACAAGAAAGAGGAGAAAGAAAAGATCAACATGGTTAGAGAAACTAGGACTTTGAAGAAGCTCACTGCTCTTGACCTTACTCAACAACCTTTGTGCATTAAATTTCCGGACTTAGATGAAGGTGTCACATTTGAGTTGAAGTCAGGTTTGATCCACTTGTTACCCTCATTCCATGGGTTAAGTGGTGAGGATCCAAAAAGGATGGGATTCGAGGAAAGCAGACAGCTATTTCGGCAAAACATTTATCGATATTTCATGTGGTATGCACTACTATGAAACCGAATAGTGTTACTGAAGAGCAAATCAAGTTGAGGGCATTCCCTTTTTCATTAAAGCATTCCGCTAATGATTGGTTGTACTACCTTCCACTGGGTAGTATCACTACTTGGGCCGAAATGAAGAAGGTGTTTCTTGAAAAGTATTATGCCGCCTCCAAACCTTCCCATTTGAAGTATGTTTTTCTAGGTGATGAAGAAACTTTACCGGTGATCATCTCTAGCAAGCTTACCGAGGAGCAATAGGTAAAGTTGGTGGAAGTTCTTAAGGAGAATAAACTTGCAATTGGATGGACTATTGCCGACATCAAGGGTATTAGTCCAACCACTTGTATGCACCATATATTCTTGGAAGAGGATGCCAAACCGGTAAGGCAACCACAAAGGCGATTGAATCCACCTATAATGGAGGTGGTGAAGAAAGAGATCTTAAAGCTTTTGCAAGTGGGTATGGTATACCCAATATCCGATAGCAAGTGGGTGAGCCCCACTCAAGTGGTGCCAAAGAAAAGTGGAGTAACAGTTGTAGAAAATCAACATGGAGAATTGGTTCCCACCCGAGTACAAAATGGGTGGCCTGTTTGTATTGACTACCGTAGACTCAATGCGGTGACAAGGAAGGATCACTTTCCCTTGCCTTTTATTGATCAAATGCTTGAGCGGATTGCCGGTAAGCCTTTTTATTGCTTTTTAGGTGGTTATTCGGGCTATTTTCAAATTGCTATTGCGCCCGAAGATCAAGGTAAGACCACCTTTACTTGTCCATTTGGCACCTTTGCGTATCGACGCATGCCATTTGGGTTATGTAATGCTCCCGCAACTTTTCAAAGATGCATGGTTAGTATTTTCTCGGAATATGTTGAGAATTTCATTGAAGTTTTCATGGATGACTTTACCGTGCATGGTGATTCCTTTGATAGTTGTTAGACTCATTTATCTCTTGTGCTTAAGAGATGCATTGATACCAACCTTGTCTTAAATTCTGAAAAATGTCATTTTATGGTGGAGCAAGGTATTGTACTTGGGCATGTGGTTTTTTCTAAAGGTATTGAGGTTGATAAAACCAAAATTGACACTATTCAATCACTTCCCCACCCTACTAATGTTCGTGAAGTTCGCTCTTTCCTTGGTCATCCAGGTTTTTATAGGCGGTTTATCAAAGACTTTTCCAAGGTAGCTTCACCATGGTGCAAATTATTGCAAAAGAAGGTAGAATTCGAGTTTGACTTAGCGTGTAAGGAGGCATTTGACAAGCTAAAAGAGAAGTTGACTTCGGCCCCAATCATACAAGCTCCAAATTGGTCACTTCCATTTGAGCTTATGTGTAATGCTACTGACTACGCCATTGGTGCCATCTTGGGTCAACGAGTTGGGAGAGTGCCCCATGTGATCTACTATGCCTCTATGACTCTCAATGAGGCTCAAAAGAACTACTCTACTACCGAAAAGGAGATGCTGGCGGTGGTATTTGCTTTAGAAAAGTTTAGGTCGTATCTACTTGGTACTAAAGTAGTGATTTTCACCGATCATGCCGCTCTTAGGTATTTGATGACAAAGAAAGAGGCTAAGCCACGGCTTATCCGATGGGTATTGTTGCTATGTGAATTTGACATAGAGGTGAAGGACAAGAAAGGAGCCGAATATGTGGTTGCGGACCACTTAAGTCGGTTAGTGAATAGCGAGAGACTTGAGGAGCCTATTCGAGGCACATTTCTCGATGAAACACTCTTTTCCCTTACTTCCATTTCTCCTTGGTACGCTAACATTGTTAACTTTCTTGTTTCCAATGAATTTCCTACAGGTTTTTCCAAATCCCAGAAGGAGAAGATACGGAGTGATGCCAAATACTATATTTGGGATGATCCTTACTTATGGAAGCATTGCTCGGATCAAGTGGTGAGGACATGTGTTCCGGAAAATGAGATGAGCTCTATTCTAACTTCTTGTCATTATTATGCTTGTGGAGGACACTTTGGAGCTAGGAGGACCGCAAAGAAAGTGCTTGATTGTGGCTTCTATTGGCCAAGCTTGTTTCGGGATGCCTATGGTTTTGTCAAAACTTGTGACAATTGTCAACGGAGTGGTAATATTTCTCGTCGTAATGAGATGACTCAAACCCCTATGCTTTATTGTGAAATTTTTGATGTATGGGGTATAGATTTTATGGGTTCGTTTCCCATGTCTCATGGTTTCTTATATGTACTTCTTGCCGTTGATTATGTATCAAAGTGGGTGGAAGCTAAACCCACTAGGACTAACGATGCTAAAGTTGTTGCAGATTTTCTCAAGTCTAACATCTTTTCTAGGTTCGGAATTCCACGAGCAATGATAAGCGATAGAGGCACACACTTTTGCAATAGGACGGTAGAAGCACTTTTAAAGAAATATTGCGTCACTCACAAGGTATCTACCGCTTACCATCCTCAAACAAATGGCCAAGCCGAAGTGTCCAATAGAGAGGTGAAGTCAATCTTGGAAAAGACGGTGAATCCGAGTCAGAAAGATTGGAGCTTGAGGTTGGATGATGCATTATGGGCGTATAGAACGGCCTATAAAACTCCGATTGGTATGTCACCATACCGGTTGGTTTTTGGTAAGTCTTGTCATCTTCCGGTCGAGCTTGAGCACAAGGCTTTTTGGGTGGTAAAAACTTTAAACATGAGAATGGATGAGTCGGGTGTGTACCGGAAGTTGCAATTGCAAGAGTTAGAGGATATTAGAAATGAGTCGTATGAGAATGCGGCAATTTTCAAAGAGCGAACAAAGGCGTGGCATGATAAGATGCTTTCTAGGAAGACTTTTTCCGTTGGTCAAAAGGTTTTTCTTTACATCTCCCGTCTTCGCTTATTTCCGGGTAAGCTACGGTCAAGATGGGTTGGCCCATTTCTTGTCACTCAAGTATTTCCACATGGAGCGGTGGAGATTCGTAGTCCGTCTGCGGAGAAGATTTTCAAATTGAATGGACATCATCTCAAACCATATTATAACGGATTTCAAAATGAAGCGGCCGAGGAAGTTAATTTTATCGACCCAATATATGAAGATTTAGCTTCTCATTTCCATGTCGAGCCACGACATTAACTAAGGCGCTTTACGGGAGGCAACCTGATTTGCTTTTATTTTATTTTATTTATTTTATGTAGTTTCTATTTGCTTGATATTAAATTAGTTTCCTTTAATCTAATTTGCTTGTGTTTGTGTTTTGTAGGTAAAGAAGAGAGAAAAAAAAAATCAAAACCAGAAGCATAACCCCGCGGCTAGCAGCAACCCCACGCGGCACCAGCAACCCCTCGCGGCTTCCCTTCCTGCTTTGACAGCCGCCCCACGCGGCATATTGCCGCCCTACGCGGCCGACGCTGAAGCCAAACCCCCATTTCCCTTTGTTCTTCTCCAGTTCCACGCAAAACAGAGAAAAAAAAAGAAAACGGCCGAGACAAATAAGAGGAGCAGCGATTTTCGAATAGACCAATTTCCATACCTTTCCTCACACCAAATTAGTTCAAATCTTTGTTTTCTCTTTCACACAACCAATTTCCATTGCTTTCCTTCAACATTAGTAGCAATTTTCGAATTTTTGAAACCCTAACAATAGGAATTTCGGATTTTTCAAAATTTTGGATTGAAGTAGTCGATTTGGGTCAATTTTCAGCAATAAGGAGATTACATTATCATTACTCATCATCAAGGGGAAAATTTCTCATCTTTTGGGTAAAAATTTCATACTTTGTCTCTTCCTTTTAATTTTATGCTTGAATTTTCATTCTAGCTTTAATTTAAAGGAATTATCATTGTTTCTTAAGTTTTGTTGGTGTTTTATTGATCTTGTGATTTAATTTGTTGAAGTTGTTCCTTGTTGAGGGAGATTTGGAGTTGTAAGTAAGCTTTGTTGTTGTTCTTGAGCACTTGGAATTGTTCTTTGTTGTGCATTGTTGTCATTGTTGGGATGAGAACCAATAAACGAGGCAGCACCACCGTTTCCACCTCCCAACCACCCACCAAAACACGAAAAATTACCCACACTACTTCAAAAACAACCACCATTATTCCTAGACGAATAACCATTCCTAAACCCGATTCTTTAACACTTACACAAGGCCAAAATTGGGATGATTTACATGAACGTCATATGACGGAAACCCGATTCCTTTGTCATGACACACTAGAAAAATTGGGTATGCTTGATGTGGTGAAGTCTTTGTTGACACGTGTTGGTTTGGAGAATTTCATGGCTAAGAGAGCTCACACTTATAGGAGGTACACTTTAGAGTTCTTATCCACCTTAACATTGTCGGGAGAGTCCAATAAAACTCCTAAAATCACCTTCCGTTTGAAAGAAAGTCTCATTCTTTGACTTATGCGGGGTTGAGAAAATCTTTTGGTATTAAGGAGATGAGTAAGGTGACATATAAGGGTTTAGGTAAAGAGGCGGAAACTCAATGGTGGAAGGAGTTGACGGGTTTGGATACAAAAGAGAAACAAGGTGAAATAAGCTCAAAAATAACCCATCCTTGTCTTAGGTTTGATCACCGTTTGATATCCATACATTCCTTTGTAAAGGGGAACCCACTAAACTCCCTCGTGTCCAATTTGGTTATTTATGGGCTATGACTCCGGAGGGGTAGGGTGTCCCCGATTGGGTTGCTCTTTTTGTGAAATCTTGCTTACGATTAGGTACTAAGAAGGGAACTAAGATTGGTGGAGGGGGTTTGGTGACTTTGATAATGAAAAATTTGAAGATAGATGTGGGGGATGATGAAGTGCCATTAATGGATAACTATCTTTTGGATATTCCTTATTTGATCCAAGCTAAGTTGCTACGGCCTCGGTTGGTAGAGGGTACTTACTTTTGGTGTTGGGGTCCCAAAAACGATCCTTATTTGAAAATGCCTCCTTCGGAGGACGAGCCTTTCACTTATGGGGAAGTGACGGAGGATTTATTTGTTAGCCCCGATCCTGATCTTGATCCTTTAATGGATGGAGAAGATGGAAGTGATGATGAGGGATCCGACGAGCTTAGTGGGGGGTAGTAAGACTAATGAAAATGCGGAGGGTAATGGTGATAGTGATGGTGGTAGAAGTGGTAACGATACTACGGCTAAACGGTCGGTTGCTACTACTTCCGTTGCTACTACTTCCGTTGCTACTTATGATCAAGTTTGGATAAAAGAGGTTGATGCTTGGAGGAAGGAGGTGGATGCTAGGCAAGTTAGGACCGATGATAAGCTCGCCGCACTTTCTAATATGCTTTTGGAGACACATGAGCTTGTTCGGTCTTTAAATAGTAAGTGGGATGAATTTGCTAAAGAACGAGAACTTATGGAGGCGGATCATGCCTCTAAGAGCGATGGTACCGGAGATTCCTCCGGTCCTTAAGGTATTTTGGTATGTTTTTCTTTCTCTTTTCCATGTCTTACTTTTTGTTGTTCCTCACATTGAGGGCAATGTGAAGATTAAGCGTGGGGGAGGGAATTCCATGTTGTATATATTTTATTTTGTTAAAAAAAAAAAAAGAACCTGGCTAGGTGAAAACCCGCAAGGGCGGGAGCCTAGGCAAGATTGGGTGAAATGGCCGAGGACGGAGTGAAAACCCAAAAGGGCACTCCGGGTAAAATGAAGAATTGAGATGCGTGCCATGAGAGTAGTGTAAGGAATAAAAGCTAGATCGAAAACCCGCAAGGGCGGGCGATCTAGGCAAAATGAGGGAATATAAAAAAAAAGAGTTACTTTATTACTTGATCTACCTTGGAGTTGGCGACATAAGGAGGTTTGAAGGGTTGTTCATGATTTAATCATTTGAAGTAATAAGGGGGGTTGGGTGGTGAAGTGTGATGAGTTAAAATACATTGTGTCTTTGTGTTTTGATTTGTCGTTTGACTTAGATGTTGTTTGGTTGGGAACTTGGGTCACATGGTCATTATTTTGGATTTGCGCGTGCACTTTGTTGAGACCATGTACCTACTCGGAGGGATTGAGTGTTGAGAGATGGTTGGAGTAGTAGTGATTTATGGTGTTTAGAGCTGGAGCAAGCTACTCACGTTTCGCTATATAGACCTTGGTGTGGGTTCTCTTTGACTTATCCTTGAGTTTTACTCGAGGGCGATTAAAGGTCTAAGCATGGGAGAGTTTGATAAGTCTTGTTTAGTACTGGTTAATAAGGTTGTTTTGATGATTAAATGATGGGTTAAGAAGCATACTTTGGGGTTTTAGTGCTTATGTCTTGAGTATTGGTTTGGTAATGCACTTGTATGTTTTAATGGGGTAATTGGATTGATTTCTTGCTATGAGTGGAGAAGGGCTTCTTTAGAGGTTAGTATTGGGCTAAGGATGTCATGAGAGTGTTGATTTTGGAGCAAGTCAAAGCCCAAAACAATGAGTCAAAGTGTGTAAAAGAGAAGAAAAGCAAGCTGCGAGGAGCAGCTAGCTGCGTGGCGCGGCTACCTATGAAGACTAGCTAGCCTCATGGAGAGGCTTAGCATTGGATTCCGATGACTCTTCTAATTCCTCTTTAATTCAGCCATTATGCTCATACTTTTTGAGGTTTTATTAGGATTTATGAAGATGCTCTTTGAAGACCTTTAAAAGGAGGGATTGTTGATCAAATTATATATATCTTTTTCCATCTTTTAATCATCATAATGAAAGTTCATAGACCCTAATTAGACTCCTCTAATTAGTTACTAAATTACTTGTTAATTTAGTGTTTAATAAAGATCTATGTAACATGCATGCAAATTAAAATGCATAATAAAAAGTAAGAAGAAATTTCCTTACATTGGGAAATTTCGGTTTATATGGGCACAACAAGAAACACCTTTCTTGTTGATCTTGTGCTAGAAAGAAATAGATGATCCTCCTTGTAATCTTCAAATTAGAAGACCTCCTTTAAGAAGCACCCAAGAGAGAACCCAAACTAATCACTTAGTTTTTGACTAGAAAACACAAGTGATAAGATGAACTAATATTAGATTTTATTACTACTCTAGTAATAGGAAATATTAGTGTTTGAGAGGTTTTAGAGAGATGAGGATTTTTAGTGAGATGTACATGCAAAATAAGAATGAACAAGTGAGTGAAAAATGAACAACAAAATTGTCCATTTAAGGACACTATGGTCCGGCCAAGAGAGCCCTTGGTGGCCCTTATTTTGCTTAAAATAATCTCATGCAATTACTTTGAGTGTAGTAGTGAATAAGACCATGATCATGTGTCATAAACATGACATGATCACATGCTGTAGTGTAATACAAGAAACAACAATCATCATGTTATACACTACCATATTTTCGGCACCCACTAGTGTCATGTGGTCTATTTTGATTTTTGATATTTGTCCCACAAATACTTATAATCATATGTTTAATTATCTTGTATAATTAAGGGTTAATTTGATCATATAACAATTATATGACTAAATTAATAAATAATATACACTTAACTTTTAAGTGATATTATATCATTATATCAATATATAATGGGTCCCACAATGCCTAGTTAGATTATTTTACAACTCCTTGTAAATATAATTAACTAATCACCTCTACCTCAAAGTATATGCATAACCTCAACTAATTTAATGAATTAACTATTAATCATTAAATTAAATCTTATTTAATCGTATTAAAATAAGACGTAAAATTTATTCAGTCAATTATCGTATAATTGACTAATAAACTTATCCGGAATGAGTTCATAACTCAATTTCCAATAATTAACTCTCGTAACTAAACATATATCAAATATATATATATAAAGTACTAATTAATATGTATCGTATACAAATAATTAGATTTCTGTTTGGGTCTCATCCTATAGGTGTGACCGAAAGGGGACAGTTGATTACCGTCGTCCGACGACAATAACGTCTAACTCTAGTCAGCTGACCGTTATCGATTTACGTTAATCAACTGACGTGGAGTATCAAAATACTAGTCATCCCACTAATTGTAACAACCCGAAAAGTATCCTATTTTTCTAGTGAAAATATTTTACGGATACTTTTCAGCAAATTTAAGTTTTTAATTTAGAATTTATTGTTTCAAGTCGAATTTTGAATTTCCGAATTTGTATTTGGAATTTCTGCGAGATTCCATGAGAATCCCGTTTTTAAGTCAACTTTGACTTTCGTTGACTTTTCCGACTCACCTCGTAAATTTAAAGACCGAAATTATATTTGAAAAATAATAAATTTATTTTATTTTTATTTCGATTTGAATTTATGATAATTTAATAAAATTATTTTGAATTTATTCGGAATTTATAAAAAGGTTTTACGGTTTAAACCCGAGCGTCATTTAACTATTCCACTCACATTAGATATTTGAATTCTTTAATCTAATTTATAAAAAGGTTTTACGGTTTAATCCCGAAACAAACCCGAAACCCGACTCTAGCATGAGTCACACGCCCCATGTCATCTTTTTCCACTCACATTAGATATTTGAATTCTTTCGATTAAACTAATACGAATATCTAGGATATTTGTAACTTTATCGATCCGTCAAATTAAATTACGCAAATCGTTTAAAAACATACCCATTTTCTTCTAACATCACACGGCTCTCCTACCCTCTAATAAGGCTAGATATTTTGCTTTCTTTTGATTACCATAACATAATATCTAATTAATATCTAGATATTTTATTAAACTATCATTTAATCTAATTATATCTAATTAATTACCTTAATTAATTATAAAACCCGAGTCAATTCCGTAACAACAATTTCAAAACCCGACTCCATATTTCCTCTATATGTACACGGCCCAATCACCCACCATTACTCACTAACTACCTTTTTATTTTACAATAAATCAACTTAAGATCTAATTAATACTTTCTTTAATCGTTCTTCATCGTTCTTCATCGTTCTTCGTCGTTCTTGAGCAAAATCGTCACAAAACCTTCATTTCTTATTCAAATCCGTCCTAAATTATATTTCTAGAATCTCCTCTTCGCTCTCCATCTTCAAGTACGGTTTATTTTCAATTCCGACAAAATCGTTTTCAACACTTTAATTATGGAAAATCAAGTTTTAATTCTAACAAATATTTTTCTTGTCATTTCTTATAGGGGAAGATTTTGAAGACGAGTTTGGTGACTCGTATATATTAGGAGAAGATTAGTAGACGGGTTTTTCTTTACTTCTTATTTTTGGTGCTACTTGATTTTGCTAGCTAAGGTAACGATTCCGAGTTACTCGACGAATTAATGTTACATACCTTTGTATCTTTTGTTTTGTTCATGTTATTGTTATTTATGGTTTTAGTAGTAACATGATAAGTAGTTATGATTTTTATGTTGTATGGAATTTTTAATATGTTAGTGTTCTTGACATATTTGGATGATTTGTTTATAATCATGATTTTTGTATGGATGGTTGTTAAAATGATTGTTTGTTAATTAAAAACATGTTGGAAATATTTTGGTGTTTGATTGGTGGTAGAACCGTCGAGAATGGCTGAAAAACCAGCCCAAACCAGGCCGGTTCAGGCCCGGTCCAGGCCGGTCTGGATTGGTCCATGGTTGGTCCGTTGGTCTTGTGTCGATACTTGATTGTTTTGTTGTTGTTTTGACGGGTTTTAAATATGTTAAGCATGCGGGAAATATTAAGAAACGGTTTAGAAAAGTCGACCCAAAACAGGCCCAAACCTGGCCCGTGGGCCCAGTCCAGGCCCGGTTATGCTCGGCCCAAAACAGTCCGTGGGTCCCCTTTGGACTTGTGACGGTTTTTGAATTTATTGTTATTATTATATCGTGTTTTGTAATATTTAACAAGTGGGAAATTTTAATAAGTAAATTATTTAATTAAACGGTTTTTCATAATGTAAATATTTCTCACATGTTAGAAATTATAATACGAGATCGTAATTTAATTTGATATCCTTTAAGTCAAGCGGGTTTTTCGTAAGATTTAATAATTCACATGTTAGAAGTTTTAATAAAATAACATGTAATGAATATGTTGATTTTATGTCTAAGTGGAAAAGACTCTGTTTCTAGCCGGTTTGACCAAACGGGTTTGGTCAAACTAAGATCTAGTCAGCCCGTTTTGACTGATGACCCGTCGCGGGACTCGGGTCGGGGATTTGTCTTCAAGTAAGATTGTATTTAATTAATAAATTAGCCTTAGTAGATATGAGGCGATATGATATTTGATTATGATTTATATGCAATTAGTCACATGATAGGAAGTTTTTCCGTGACTGTTTGATTTTATGATATGTGTCGTGTTGACTAAGTACCCATAGAGAATTATGAGTATATGGCGTCTTGACCATTCTAATTCTAAATGAGTATCTTGGATCATGACATTGATAGGCCTTACTATCTTTAACGAGTATATGTTCACCGTTGATAGCTTTTGTGGTCACGGCACTGGGGGGTTCTATTCCAATCGGGGACATGGTGCCTAATCAACTTTGTGGAATGGAGCAAGTTAAAGTACTAGCAACTCTGCTTTAGGGGGTCGCTAGTAGAGATTCTCTTGTACTGTTTTGTCATCGGGACGGGGAATGGAATAGCGGTTGTTTTAGGTCTGATCAGTCTAGGACTAGGATGTTTTCCTACCTTGTGGTATAGCCTCGAGTTACAGAAGTCTTCTATTGACTGTGCTAGGAACTTAGGCCTGTTTGTAGACGTATTGGTCTTTCATGTTTGTATGATTCTATGAGTTCTAGAAGGTGAGATGCAAGCCGGCTAGGATTGATAGAGTTTGGATTAACGGTTGTTAAATGATTCACATGATTACGTGTTGATTAGGGTTTGAGTGTATCAGGGCCATGTTACATGGTAACCGCTGAGCCAGCATACCAGCTTCCCTACCTCGGGTTATAGTTTATTATCGGTTTCACATGATAGCTTTCATATGCTAGGTTATATGTTAGTTATTTGTTTCATAACCTGAAAAGCATATCTTATATGTTAAGGTTTTGTATTTTCAATATACATTACTTTTATGTTATTCATGTTTAATTAAACTCGACATTTCGTGGCTGGGAGAACTCGGAGTTACTCCCCACTGACTGTGGCTTCCGTGTTTATATTTAATGCGGTTAACAGGTTTGTGATGCATACTTGGGTATATTGACGAGCTAGCGAGCGAAGTATTTACCTTGGACCTATATTCGGTTCTTAGGATTGTATATTATTATACACTCTTTTATTTCTGTATTTTATACGGGAGATATGTCTCCCGTTTTAGATATTTCTTATGTATAATATTATTTCTTTTTGTTATGAACCTTGTTTGTTTAAGACACCTTTGTTATGATGAATATATTTAATAGTAGGTTCCGGTTTTAAAATTTACCGATTTTCACTAAAGTGAACCTATTAAAACGTATTCTCATCTTTTATTTATTTAAATTACTTGTTTTCTTTCCGCAAATTTGAGGGTGTTACACTAATATTCCAAAATGAGATTTATAATATAAATGCACTATTGTGGAGGACACTTGCTCCAACAATCTCCCACTTGTCCGATACAAGTTGTGCATATAGCCACACTATTGCGGAGGACTCCTACTCGCACAATATCTCCCACTTGTCTCAACATGTCGTGTGCTACCAACTCTCTTGTCACTTTTGTGTCACATCCTCCCACTCATCGCAAGGTGTCTTTCAGGTCGCACTTGCGATTGGAAAAATAAATTGAGTGGTTTTCTCGATCTGGAGAGTAGCTGTCTGACCGGAAAATCTACGATAGATCTCTTCGGAGCGTGGCCACGCATTTCCAGTCACTACTTCTCGAGTGGCCCGAAGATGTTAATACCCAACGTGGGTGGACAATTCCTGTTGACCCAACTTACACTGTATAATGCAAATCACCATGACCCAGTAGATGCCCATCGGCCTCCTTTCACGGCACGACCTAGGACAAAAACCAAAGTCAATCGGAAAATACACCGACTCAGGTAAATGGTCGCCAGTCTAAAGAATCGACTCATAGGAATATAATAGAAATCCCCGCCACGACCAGGCTTCAACAATTTTGATAAGGGACTCTATCATGGTCACTGTCCGACAGAGTGTCTCTACAGTCTGTCTATGTAAACGATCAGTCATCCCCATGACCCCATGGTGCTGAACCAACCATCGATCGACTTACAATCTAGTCATTTCGAGACGTCACCTTATGCAAATGACTAGGGACAATTACTAAGTTCATCATGTTCACTTGAATTGAGTTCAACCTTTCTTATAACCAATTCGGATAAAACAAAGTAATAAAATTTAGTCAATACTAAATAAAAGAGCTCATATAAAGCTCGAACAATGAATGCAATTATCATATATGTAAACATTGATACAACATTCAATTATTACATATCACATAATCTAGAGGAATTCAGGAACTCGTCTTAATCCCATCGAGACGACATGACTGTCATGTTTAGCCTTTGTAAGAGGCTTGGTTAGAGGATCAGCGATGTTATCGTCTGTCCCAACCTTACATACATCTATTTCCTTCCTCTCCACGTAATCTCTAATTACATGGTATTTCCTAAGTACATGTCTAGACTTGTTACTAGACTTGGGCTCCTTTGCTTGAAAGATAGCCCCACTGTTATCACAATACATCGTGATGGGATCTGTGGCAGTAGGGACTACTCCTAGTCCTTCCAAGAACTGCCGAATCCACACAGCTTCCTTTGCAGCCTCTGATGCCGCGAGGTACTCAGCTTCTGTTGTAGAATCCGCAGTCACGCTTTGCTTGAAGCTCTTCCAGCAAACGGCTCCTCCATTCAACATAAAGACATAGCCGGATTGGGACTTTAAATCATCCCTATCAGTTTGGAAGCTAGCGTCCGTGTAACCCTTTACACGCAACTCAGTGTCTCCTCCAAACACCAAGAACGAATCTTTAGTCCGTCCAAAGTACTTAAGGATGTTCTTTACGGCTATCCAGTGACTCTCACCTGGATTGGCTTGATAACGACTCGTCATGCTCAAAGCATAGGCGACGTCAGGGCGAGTGCACATCATAGCATACATGATTGACCCAACTGCTGAAGCATAAGGGATCAACTTCATGCGTTCAATCTCCTCGGTGACGGTAGGACTCTGGGATTTACTCAGAGTGATACCATGACCTATTGGAAGAAAGCCTCTCTTAGAGTCTTTCATTTTGAACCGATCAAGAATCTTATCTATATAAGCTTCTTGACTTAACGCTAGTATCCTCTTGGATCTATCTCTATAGATCCGGATACCCAAAATGCGTTGTGCCTCTCCCAAATCCTTCATCTGGAAATGTTTCCCAAGCCACTCCTTGGTAGAAGTAAGCATTGGTATGTCATTCCCAATGAGAAGTATGTCATCCACATACAAGATAAGGAAAGTAACTTTGCTCCCACTAAACTTCATGTATAAACATGGTTCCTCGACACTTCGAGTGAATCCGTTTTGTTTAATTACATGATCGAAGCGATGATTCCAACTCCTTGATGCTTGCTTAAGACCATAAATGGATCTCTTAAGTTTGCATACCTTCTTAGGGTTGGATTTATCCTCAAAACCTTCAGGTTGTGTCATGTACACTTCCTCTTCTAGAATCCCATTCAAGAAGGCGGTTTTGACATCCATTTGCCAAATTTCATAGTTATAAAATGCGGCAACCGCTAAGAGAATCCTAATGGATCGAAGCATAGCGACTGGGGCAAAAGTTTCGTCATAGTGTAAACCATGAACTTGAGTGAAGCCTTTTGCCACCAATCTAGCTTTGTAGATATCATTATGTCCATCTATGCCATTCTTGATCTTGTAGATCCACTTGCACTGAAGAGGTCGCACCTTCTCAGGTAAGTCTACCAAGTCCCATACTTGATTTTCGTACATAGAATCCATTTCAGATTGCATGGCCTCAAGCCAATGCGTGGAGTTGGGACTAGAAACGGCCGACTTGTAGGTTGTGGGTTCATCACTTTCAAAAAGTAATAAATCACCATCTCCCTCGATACATCCGAGGTAACGATCAGGTTGATAACTAATTCTACCTGACCTTCTAGGGACAATAACCGTTTCAGACGAGGAGGGAACGTTTTCCTCCACTTCATTTTCGGTTTGTGGCTCTCGAACTTCGTCAAGTTCGAATTTTCTCCCACTCTGCCTTTTAGAAACGAAATCGCTTTCTAGAAAGACAGCATCACGAGACACAAACACTTTGTCCTCATGACGGTTGTAGAAGTAATATCCACGAGTCTCCTTAGGATATCCTACAAAATAACATTTGTCGGATCTGGGTGCGAGCTTGTCATTAGACTTCTCATGAACAAACGCCTCGCAACCCCAAATTTTCATAAACGACAAATAAGGAACCTTTCCTTTCCATATCTCATATGGAGTTTTATTGGCTGCTTTAGTCGGGCTACGATTTAGTGAAAATATTGCGGTTAAGATGGCAAATCCCCAAAACGAGTCAGGAAGCTCTGTAAGGCTCATCATCGACCGAACCATATCTAATAAGTTCGGTTTCTCCTTTCAGACACACCATTTAATTGAGGTGTTCCAGGAGGAGTCCATTGTGATACTATACCACAATCTTTTAGGTGTGAATCAAATTCATAATTTAGATATTCACCACCACGATCGGATCGTAGGGTTTTTATCTTCTTATTCAATTGGTTTTCCACTTCATGTTGAAACTCTTTGAACTTTTCAAAGGCTTCACTCTTATGCCTCATTAAGTAGACGTATCCATATCTACTTAAATCGTCGGTAAAAGTAATGAAGTACTTGTAACCACCTCTAGCTTGGTGAGTCATTGGGCCACATACGTCGGTATGTACAAGGCCTAATACTTCACTTGCTCGTGTCCCTTTTCCCGTAAAAGGAGCACGAGTCATCTTGCCCAAAAGACAAGATTCGCATTCACCATAAGATTCATAATCAAATGGTTTGAGAAGTTTCGTTGAAACAAGTCTCTTTATGCGTCGTTCGTTTATATGACCTAAACGACAATGCCAAAGGTATGATTGATTAGGTTCACCTAATTTGAGCTTCTTGCTTTCGATATGATATATTTCATTAACATTATCAAGAACATAAATGCCTCCAATAGAGATGGCTTTACCATAAAACACATCATTAAAAGAAAACGAACAACTATTGATCTTGATTACAAAAGAGAAACCCTCCGCGTCAAGTACGGAAATGGAGATAATGTTCTTAGTCAAGGAGGGTACAAAATAACAATTATTTAAATACAACTCAAGACCACTAGCTAAGGTTAGTACATAAGTTCCTACGGAGACGGCGACAACTCTTGCTCCATTCCCCATTCGTAGGTCCACATCACCCTTGGCTAGTGCTCGCACGTCCTTCAACCCCTGCAAGTGATTACAAAGGTGAGAACCACATCCAGTATCAAATACCCAAGTGGAAGTGCAAGCATAGTTAATATCTATCATATAGAGAGAAGAGAGGATTATACCTGACGGTGTCACACATCCGTCCTTCTTATCCTTCAAATACTTGGGACAATTGCGTTTCCAATGTCCCTTGCCTTTACAATAAAAGCATTCGGCTTCGGCGTGCTTCTTACCCTTAGCCTTGGCATTGCTATACATAATAGCTTTGCCCTTTCCTTTTCCTTGCTTCTTAAATTGGGCTTTGGCTTTTCCCTTCCCTTTTTGAACCCCTAGCTTCAAGTTCTTCAATCTCATTGTAAGAACATCCTTTTGCTCACTCCCACTTGCTTCCATATCCCTTTCGACTTGGGTAAGGAGAGCATGGAGCTCGTGAAAGCTCTTATCCATGCCATGCATGTTATAGTTTGCCCTAGCTTGGGCAAACTTGGGAGGAAGTGAGTGAAGGATGCGGCCAACCGCTAGCTTCTTAGGAATCTTGACCCCTAGACGATCTAGAGTGTCAACATGTTCCACCATCTTAAGCACATGTGGGCCAACCTTTTGGCCCTTTTCTAGCTTGGCTTCAAAAAGCCTAGTCATAGCATTGTATTGGCGAATCTCGGGTGATTGAGAAAAAGCCAACGTCACCCTAGAGAATATCTCATATGCTCCAAGGGTGATGTATTGTTGCTTAAGGCTTGAGGACATCGACCAAATCAAGACCATCTTGACGTCGTTTGCTACCTTAAGGTATTCCTCATAGGCGGCTTTGGCCGCATTAGTGGCTCTTGGGCCGGGTTCATTGGGAGGTGCCTCGGTCAAGTAGCGCAAAACGTTATCCGATAACGCCGCACTCTTGATCGTTTGCTCCCACTCGACGAAATTAGTTCCATCGTCTTTTAAGATGCATTTGTCCATAACGGACCTTAGCCATGAGTCTTTTCCTAGTTGAACGGTGTTGTTATTGTTTGCCATTGCGAATTATGAATAACTACAACAAAATTAGGAAATATTAACATTCATTGTTTTAATCAATTTTACTTGTATAACCAATTTAAACAAGTCACTCATATAATGACCCCTCACGAAATTATATAAGCGATTCCGAGACCCGCATTTTAGACAAAAGAACATGTTATGCAACTTTTATGTAAAAGACGGTAAGTCAACTTTTGACTAATTCTACTCCTAGAACTCTCGGTCGACGGATTTCAACTAAACCCATCTCCTAGTCCCAAGATAACGCTTATCTTGTTGAGTCCAACCCAATTTAGGCGTGTGATCGTATCACCCTACTTACCCGAGGTAAAAAGGTCCACGTTGTGGTTGTCCTAATGAACACGGGGTTCATAGGTGCTTCAATTGGTAAGGCTAAATCTCAATTCCTTTTTTTTTTAAGTTATGTGAGAGGTCTTGCCAATTTTAGTTATTAATTCCCTATAAGTGAACTAAGTCGGTGAATTTTGAATAACGTTGAATTGACAATCGATAAATAAAATGCATGTTGGTGATTTTGGCATGTGCGGAAAAAATAAAGCAAGCAATCAAATTAAATCCTAGTATGGCCACCTAGCTAATCTAATTAACTAGATGATTACAAATCGGAAACCAACTCCTTGGTCCCTTGCCTCTTCATGGAACGCTTTCCAATATGGCACCGTCTTTTGGAACACCGACTTTGGGAATCACCGTCTTCACAATAAATAATTACAAAAATACAAATGAATACATAGCAAATTCCTATTATATATTTGATCTATAAAATGAAATTATTAATTATTACAAAACGGCGATACGAAATCGCAATAAATTACAACCAAATCGGTATTCCCTTACATTACGGGTAATACCGATTAAAAATAATCTAGGCCATACTAGGTACAACTTGCAATAAAATAAATAAATGACATTCATTCATTCAACAACATAAATAAAAATGCTGTAAAATCATGCCAAAATCACCCTCAACACTTGTCATGTTCATTCTAGCTCGGTTTTTACGAATTTTATCGATTTTATCTACTAAAAATCAATAATCAACACTTAAATCGTATTTAAGCTCAAACTAATTATCTAAACTGATTTAGAACTCAAAATTAGTCCCCACTAATTTCACTTGTTTTTAATTAGTTTGATTTGATCGCATTTGCTATTTAAAGAGGTTTAATCATAACTTTTATGAATTAAACCCAAAATAAAATGAAAAATCATTAAAATTGAAACAAAAAATATTTGTACATACTGGAACACTTACAGGAACCTCAAGAACAAAAAACATTTGGCCAAAAATTTGAAATGATTTTATGAACAAATAGCTTTATAAGAATCGGTTTTTATCAAATAAAAACAAACTAAAATAGTAAAATGATGAAAAAAATTTTTAAATTTTACCAGGATGATATAAATAATATTTTAAAATGTACAAAAAATTTTGAACTCCAGAAAGTCACGTTTCAACTTTAAGAACAAAATAACTCCTTTAAATCGATTTTTATCCAATAAAAATCAATAACCATGCAATACATGACCAAATGGCACGAAAATTTACATACAATATGTACACCACGCATGTGATATCATATTAAAAATTTGAGGCCAGATTCAACATGCAACTGTTTTTGGTTAACTTTTAACATAAAACCGCATGCTAACTCGATTATAAAGGCCATAAAACATAATAAATAGCAAATTAATTCGTAAATTCACCAAATTTGACCACAAAAATTTTGAGGTCAGTAGGTATGCATGCAAATCAGAAAATTTCGTGAAAACATTTTTTTTAACATAAATTTTCGATTTTTACTCAAAATATCGTATAACCCGATTTTAATGCTTAAAATCAACATGCATGCTACAAGCTAACTCTGATACCACATGAAAGTTCATAGACCCTAATAAGACTCCTCTAATTAGTTACTAAATTACTTGTTAATTTAGTGTTTAATAAAGATCTATGTAACATGCATGCAAATTAAAATTCATAATAAAAAGTAAGAAGAAATTTCCTTACATTGGGAAATTTCGGTTTATATGGGCACAACAAGAAACACCTTTCTTGTTGATCTTGTGCTAGAAAGAAATAGATGATCCTCCTTTTAATCTTCAAATTAGAAGACCTCCTTTAAGAAGCACCCAAGATAGAACCCAAACTAATCACTTAGTTTTTGACTAGAAAACACAAGTGATAAGATGAACTAATATTAGATTTTATTACTACTCTAGTAATAGGAAATATTAGTGTTTGAGAGGTTTTAGAGAGATGAGGATTTTAGTGAGATGTACATGCAAAATAAGAATGAACAAGTGAGTCAAAAATGAACAACAAAATTGTCCATTTAAGGACACTATGGTCCGGCCAAGAGAGCCCTTGGTGGCCCTTATTTTGCTTAAAATAATCTCATGCAATTACTTTGAGTGTAGTAGTGAATAAGACCATGATCATGTGTCATAAACATGACATGATCACATGATGTAGTGTAATACAAGAAACAACAATCATCATGTTATACACTACCATATTTTCGGCACCCACTAGTGTCATGTGGTCTATTTTGATTTTTGATATTTGTCCCACAAATACTTATAATCATATGTTTAATTATCTTGTATAATTAAGGGTTAATTTGATCATATAACAATTATATGACTCAAATTAATAAATAATATACACTTAACTTTTAAGTGATTTATTCATTATATCAATATATAATGGGTCCCACAATGCCTAGTTAGATTATTTTACAACTCCTTGTAAATATAATTAACTAATCACCTCTACCTCAAAGTATATGCATAACCTCAACTAATTTAATGAATTAACTATTAATCATTAAATTAAATCTTATTTAATCGTATTAAAATAAGACGTAAATTTTATTCAGTCAATTATCGTATAATTGACTAATAAACTTATCCGGAATGAGTTCGTAACTCAATTTCCAATAATTAACTCTCGTAACTAAACATATATCAAATATATATATAAAGTACTAATTAATATGTATCGTATACAAATAATTAGATTTCTGTTTGGGTCTCATCCTATAGGTTTGACCGAAAGGGGTCAGTTGATTACCGCCGTCATACGACAATAACGTCTAACTCTAGTCAGCTGACCGTTATCGATTTACGTTAATCAACTGACGTGGAGTATCAAAATACTAGTCATCCCACTAATATTCCAAAATCAGATTTATAATATAAATGCACTATTGTGGAGGACACTTGCTCCAACAAATAATACATAGAAAATACTTTCAATTTCTAGTTTGTTTTAGTATTGGGCTAAGGATGTCATGAGAGTGTTGATTTTGGAGCAAGTCAAAGCCCAAAACAATGAGTCAAAGTGCGTAAAAGAGAAGAAAAGCAAGCTGCGAGGAGCGGCAAGCTGTGTGGCGCGGCTACCTATGAAGACTAGCTAGCCTCGTGGAGAGGCTCAGCATTGGATTCTGACGACTCTTCTAATTCCTCTTTAATTCAGCCATTATGCTCATACTTTATGAGGTTTTTGTTGGAGCTAGTGTCCTCCACAGTTAGTGTGATAACAGCTAAGGTTCACAAGGTATACTTTGTATTATAATCAGTTGATTAACGTTTATCGATAACGGTTGCTCTGCTAGATAAGTTTGACGTTATTGTCATACAGATGGCGGTGATCAACTGATCCCTAAAAGTCACACCTAAAGGATGTGTTTGAGAGATGTGATTATTTGAGAAAATAATTATATTGATGCCTTATTAAATGACTAAAAGGTTAGTCGATGTATTTGACTAAAAGGTTAGTCAAATGTGATGATGATACGATTATTTAATAACGATTTAATAATGTTAGCTGGTAATTGAATATAAAATGTTATATTTAATCAATGTATATAATGTTGATCTAAACTAAATGTAAACTGTTATATTTAAGTTGGCGGATATGTATTACACGATATTATTATGGTGTATTGGTCCGGCATTACTCGGTTTATGTGACGGTCCATTACTAGTAATAATTAGAATACATATTACAATATGTACATATAAAATTATATGCTAACTACCTAATAGAGGTTGAGATAAATAAGGAAACTAGGGTTTTTGATTTTTGATTCTTTCCTCTTGAATTCTCACGGCACAAGTGAGATAAAAAGGAGAAAAAAATAAAACCCTAGAGGACTCTAATCTCACGGCACACACAAGGGTGAAAGGAGGAGAAAAATTCTGATTTTTAACTCTCTCATTCATCTTCATATTCATCATCAATATACACACAAAATTAGAAGTAATTTTTGGGTATTCGTTCTAGCACGACGAAGGCATTTCTTGAACCATCTTGGTGTAACGATTAGGAGAATACCTACTTTGATATTTTTTCTTAGGCCTTTTGCTAGGACCGAAAGTTATTTCTTAATCTCTTGTTTTATATTATGCAATTTCATTTATGACTAAAAATTCATATAGTTATAATTTCATTATAATCCGAATTATTTAAAGGGAAGTATGCTAATCCGAATTATTAGCATGATCAAATTAAAAGGATTAATTTGAATCTTATTTTTTTTCCTGTTCACCGTGGCTACGGCTACTGTTCATAAAAAAATTTAGGGTTTGTTTGTTTTTGTTTAAAAAAACAAAAACCGAGAGAAAAAAAAATTATTTTTTTGTACCTGCTACTGTTCACGGGTACTGTTCATCCGTGAATAGTGAAATTTTTTTTTTTAATTTTATTTTGTTTATTGCATTATAAAGATAATGTATGTTGTTTGTTGTTGTGAAAAAGTTCACAATGATAGATACCCTATTATTTTAAAAAGGTTTAAAATAATGTTGAATTTAATTTATGTTATACCCGATAATATGAATTAAATTGGATTATGGTTGATTAAAATTGTTGTGTGCAATTAAGGAATTGTCACATAATTTTGATCATTTTAAAGGTGGTTTGGATAAATTAATCATCATAATTATTGAATTATGTCATGAATGTTTAATTTGTTTTGTTGATGCATTTTATTTAGTTGAATGAATGAATGAATGGATGAATGGATTATTTTGGTATTTTTACAAGAGGTTGTAATTTGTATTGCTTAGTGTGGCCTTAGTAGATTGTGTTATCGTAATGATGGTAACATGGTCTTTGATGTATTTTGAGATCTCGAATCTCCCCTTTGTAATCTTTAATTATAATTTTTTAAATTAGAATGTAAATAGGTTTATATTTTGGAATTTTTAAAAAATTGTATTTTGAGAAGACCAAAGATGGAGATCGGATAGCTCACTCCCGCTACATGGACCAAGATGGAACATCAAGTCAAGCTTCTAGGGTCCATAAGGATGGATTCCAAAGTGTAATTTTTGTTCTATTTTGATAGGATAGGCCACACTAGGACTTTGTACTTTGATTTTCATTTTTCCGTTCTTATTGTTTTTCTTTTGCATGATAGTTAGTGACTTAGTGCATCATATTCCGCCTAAACCAAACCACCTACTACTTCTTAATTGCATGAAAATTGACTCATATAGATTGTATGTTAATTATCATGGACATCCAGATGTCACTCAAAATTCTAAAAGCTATCATCTTAAATTATTCATTCTCTAAATGCTAGATCATTCGTTCACTTAAATGAATAAAATTAAAGCTGATGGATCTTCCTCTAAAACCCAAAATTGAGATTAGTCTTTATAGGGAAAACTGCTATGAATCCCTTCTTCGACGGTAGGCATATAGGACCTTACTCTCCATATGACCCCTTCTACGTTGGGTAAGTAGTATGTGTTGACCTATTTTACCTCAACATTATAGTCCGAGTAATATCTTGTGATTATGATGGACTAAAGATAGAATTTACAGAAATTTATCGACCAGGAATTCTAAAAGTAGAATTAGCCAAGAAGTTGGCTTATCAATTTACAGAAATTGAGTATTGGGATCATTTATATAATACTTGAGGGAGGTCAATTGTATAAATGCAAGAGTCTTCGCATAATCGGTTTTGCATTAGACTTAATTAAAACGATGAAAATCCTTATTATGTTTTATCTCCTTTTTCGCAGTGTAGCATTCATTTATATCGATAAAACTGTTATAACAAATGGCTGGACATGCTGATGCCCCTATGCCAAGTGCCACGCTCGCACGCGAATCCTGGCTTAAGATGTTCATGGACAATATGAATCAGTACACGCGACTGAAGAATAACGGGTCCAACTTTGCGGACTGGGAGGCTTCATTACGGAATGCTGCCATAGCTGACGGTAAGCTCAAGTACTTGACTGAGCCACTACCGCCTAACCCAGGCCCAAATGCAGGAG
>JAIUZE010071692.1:0-37022 GCA_022085475.1 Heliosperma pusillum | reverse complement strand
AACCTGGCCAGATTCTCGGAATCACATTTTCCGATTCGAGATGCGATCACGTTTCGTATCCAAGACTCGGTCTTACACATGACGCCGAGTACCCCAAATTCGGTAGATCAATTCACGAAAGAGGCGAAAAAGAGCTCAAGCCTCATAACAAGCGGTACGCTACATGCAAATAACACCACCTCGCAAGTACACAACATTTGACGGCCGGGTCGATCAACGAAAAGCGTTCAACTCCCAACAACGTCGTCGTATGCCCACTAACACATGTATTTAAGCAGTAGGATACCTCCCCGTTCCGACATTCCAGCCTTAAGAACGTGGAGGTAGCCAACTGCAGGCAATGAGGAATACAAAGCACACAGACAAAATAGTGCTCAAAACCGACTCATTGTAAAAACCGACCAAAGTGGAAATATCGAAAACCGTCACAAAACAAATGGCATACATGCCGAAATAGATTATCATATATACCAACAACATGAATATTATAAGAATTACGATAAAATTATACGGAAAAGGATCATGTGCGAACTGTATAAATTACGCGTGAGTTTTATAAGTTTAAGAAAAACAACACAGCCGTGTCCAGGCCGGAGTCCGGGAGACCGGCATAGCAGCGTGGGCCGGTCTCAGAAAACACGGCAAAAACTCAAACAAAACGAAGGAAAGTGGGCGGTCTGGGCCCGGTCAGCTCGACGCGCGCGCGGTCGACGGCTCAGCATCATACAATAACAAGCTTCCTCACTGATGTGTTCCAGGCCGGTGGGTTGAACCGGTGGCGGTAAGGCGGACATGGAGCACCCTATCATGCAAAAAACCAAAAATTTCCAGATGCAGAGACTGTTATGAAGTGTTCCCAGCGGGTGGTCAGGACGGCGGTCCGGTACGACGGCCTGGGGAGCACTCTTCACCGAGAGATCCAAAGCTACAACCAATTCATTTCAAAATCAATTATACTTCCCATAATCATCAAAATCAAATATATCATCAATATTCATCAGATAACATCATTCATTAATCATAGCATGGTATCTATTTCCAATCGTAAATCTAATACGATTTTCTAGCATATACCCATGTAAAACAAGTAAGTAATACGCGTAGTAACCCTTCCCCGTTACCTTTTAGCGTCTCTAATGATCGTCAAGCTCCTCTTCTATAAGGAAATAGTCTTTGTCGGGATCTTGGAGGTCGCCACCTACAATTAGATCGTAAAAAGATGAATAAAGTTCATCTTGAGAAAGACGGAATGCTTAAAAAGCGAGAAAGACGATAATTTTATTATCAATACGGATAGAGGAAGGTTAGGGAAGAAGAATAAGACGAACTTACGTGAATTATATCGAGTAATGAAGAAGTTACGATGAATCAAAGATCGATATTCAAAGAGGGAAAAGTTGCTTAAGGAGGAAGAAAGAAAATGTGTTTGATTTTTGTGTGGAAATGAAATATTAGGTTAAGGAGTATGAGTTGTGTGAGTTATGAAGGGAAAAGTACAAAGACGATTTCCAAAGTCAGAAAGTCAAACTAGGCTGATGAAGACGGGATTTTCATGACATCCTCGCAGAAATTCCAAATACGGACTCAGAAATTCTAATTGACTGGGAAACTTTAAATTATAATTTATAACTTACAAAGTACTGAAAAGAAAGATTTCGTAAAAATTTCTACTAGAGAAAAATAGGGTACATTTCCAGGGTGTTACAATCACACCAAACCTTTTAATTTAAAAAGTTTAGTCCTCGAACTTGAGAGTACGAAACAAAAGTATCAAGGATAAGAATCGGTTTTTTAAAAGTAACACGAAAGCTTTTACAAAGCGAAAACATTTTGAAATGTTGTTCTCTCGAAAAACGGTTTAAGGGAATTTTCATAAGTGCGAAACTCTATTTACGGATAACAAGAAGCTCGTCGAGAACGAGAACTCTTCTAATTATCCAAATCAAATCAATGTCGAATTTGTGAAATCGAAATTCCAAAACAACGTTAGGTCGTGCAGTGACTAGTTATCAGACGTCTACAAATAACAAGTGCAAAACATCCAACAAACGCAAAATCCAAATATAAAAGGTACAGAAATATATTTCTCCAAAGAGGGTACACCAAAACTATATCCTTGGACTTCTTTGAACGTGAAATTAGAAATATAAAATGAAATTTGGAAGGTTTTCTCAAAGATAAAATCAAAATACGAACACCTTACCACGTACATTTAGAGCGACTCAAACATAAAAGTTACCCCCCAATCACGTCAACAAAATATATACCAAAAACAGCAAAAACAAAAGCAATCGAATCTTAGGGAAAGAAGAAGAATTCCACGATGAAGTCGGCGAAGATCTAACAAGAAACTCAATAAGTTAATAACTCCAGATACTCTAATACCGCAAGAGAATGCAAATTTACCCATTTTGCAACTCATCATTTTCAATCATCCGAATTCCTACAAAAAATACTTCATAATCATGAAACTTCGAGTAACAAATCCCAATTATTCAAATCCAATTAGAATCTACTGAGGTCCATCGGCACGGTAGACTCCACAACTAACCACCCACATGAAAATTCATTGCGTACTCTAATCTTCTTAGCTCCATTAAAACTCTTATTGGAAACCACCATCAAAATATTTATAATTAGGGAAACAAGACCGCTAACAACCACAAGGTAAAAGAGACTTACCATGAAATCCTTTGATCCAAATTATTCCAAAATTCATTACCCTAAATTATTAACAATGAACCTTCTCATCTTCCAAAAGTTGAATCACAACACCTCAAAAGAGATTAGTCACACAATCTCATTTCACTTAACTTTTGCCAATCATAGGGCAATGCGACCGTAAATCAATTTATTTAGCTCCTTCAAACTCTCAATACATCGGTTTTCGCTTATGACAATATTCCTCAAGTTTGGTAATCCAATCCAAATTCCACAAGGTAATTATTCCCGTTAGGGTCCAACATTTAAAGACCACAATTTCCCAAGTAAAACTTAAAGAATCACTAAAATTCTTAACCACAACTACCAACTATCATTATGCATATTTCGATCCTCAAACGATATTGCAACATTAAGCTTTCGTAGTCTAAAACCACTAGGAGAGTTTCATCCTAAGCTTATCCTCAATTCCTTATAATCAACTAAACATGGAACTTGCTTTAAAGGACGATAGGTACCATATTGGAACTTCTTCAAAACACACCTACTAACCTTATGTTAGCTAATAAGAAAACTAGCTCACAAGAGAGTAGGGATAAAAGAACATGATACAAGGAACATTAGGAGGCAACATCAAAAGACTATGATAAGAAGGAATTAAAAGACGAAGGCGAAAAAGGAAACCGAGGTTGAGGAAGAGACAAAGCAGATAGTAGAGTTATGAAGATATCTGAGTAAGAAAGAAAGTACGAGCTTGTAATTTCTTAAAGATCAATCTTGACAAAAACATTCAAGAATGGAAATGGAAAGGAATGATGGCACGAGTAAGGGTTTAAGATTTAATCCACAAGGTTTCTCCTTTCAAACTTAATGCGATAATAAAACCACTTAATTATTCCTTTACAAAGGCCTCTTACAAGGGACCATCATACCACGAGCAATCATCAAAGTAAGGTACACCTAGACTTGATAAATCGACTACAACCCAAATCATCCATCCTGTCATATCACACGGATTCCCAATTGCGGAATTGTAACTCAAGTATAATAACATTCCTTTAGCTCAAATATTCAACACAACCTCAAAGGTTTGTTTAATTGAAGGACTAACAAATACTCTCTTATACTCGGTCATCTTCAAGTTTATAGCCCACGAGTTCATTATTATCAAAGTACAACATCAAGCCAAACATCATCATTAACGTCCCAAGGTATTTCCATCATGGATCACATCATCGAATCTCTCTCATATCTATAATCTTCAAGTAATATGGTTCAACTTACAACGAAACCTTACTACTTCAAACGAGTCTCCGATACCATAAGATAAGATAATATCTTTAAATCCAAGAACTATAGCCAAATGCTTTTCCACCAAGCCTATACTCACAAACACACAATAGGAAGCCATGCACAAGAAGTCGCTTAACCTCAAAAGTATTTCTCACCTCAAGATATCATTTAAAGCTTCTCATTTACACCAATTAGACATATCATAAGCATGGTCTTCAAAACAATACTAAACTTCTAAGTCCAAAAGACTAAATTACTAATGAGTTAAGAAGTCACAGCCAACTCATTCGACCTTACACCATCGAATATCATGAACTATTTACACACAAGTCATGACAAGCATCAAGCATTAAAATCATCAAACTTATCTTACTACCTTTCCTTAGAGATACAACCAATCATCAATATAGGGTGACTTTAGATCTACACCATTTTTCTCAAATCACAAATTCATTCCAACAAACATTAATATACCACAAAATTCAAAGGTCTTCCGACCAAGTATAATATATCACAAACCAATGGGTATGGTGTCCACAAAAGGTCACATAAGGAAGTTGATGGTACAAATTGATAAGGAGGAGAAAGGTAACAAGAGTAATTTCCAAGAGGAAAAGAAGTTAAATGATGAAGAAGCATTTAGATAGAAGGAAGAGAGCATAAAACAATAAGGACGAGAGAATTCATAGATGAAGAAGAAATACACTTCAATTAGGCTTGTCAATCTTCAAATCTTAGATAGAGGATACTTCTTCTAGGTAACACAATGATCCACCTTAAGACGGTAGATACAATCAAACATAACATCACTCAACACAATCAACAAACAAGTTAGAACCTAACAAACATCAAGTACACCAAAGACTACCACCTTAGGTCCTAAAGTCTACCCATCTCTCATTTATTATTTCAAGGTCAAGTAGTTTAAGTTAGGGTTACGTAGTGTGCGTCGGAGAAGCGATAAAAGTTGATACCACGGTGAAAAACCCTAGCGAATGCGGAATAATAAAACATACAAGCATGTGAAACAATATGCGGAAATACGGTATTTTAAAAACCTTTAAACATGCAAGATATATAACACGAGGTGTGTCAAAATATTACAACTAAATACGGAAATACAACAAAGAGACGGGGTCTCTTAAAAATGTTAGCAAAGAACAAGTGTTTAGCAAAACTAGCTAATATCGTCTAGAGGTGAAAACTTCCAGGGACAAACGCCCGCTAGCTCACACCCGAACCCCAAAATATCATATCCAAAAAGTCATCCATAGCAAGCAACCTGTTCATCCATGAAAAACATGAATGCCACAGTCAGTGGGGAGTAAATCCGGGTTCTCCCAGCCATATCACATCAAACGTACATATAAGGAAATACGAAAGTAAAGTCATGCATATATAGATATCCATGTGAGTTATGATAAGAATAGATAGGCAATACGAGATATAATGATAAGATCATGTGGAAATCAAATCCGTAACCATCATGTTATTCAAAGACTCGGGGAAGACACTCTTAGGCAACCGAATACGCTCACTAGGGCTTGCATCTCACCGTTAGCGGTATAAGTTTGATAAGATTGAGACTCGACAGACAAACCAAGTCAAGTCATGCGATGATCACAATAAATCAAACATATTATAATCCATTCACGAACCAAGGGACAATGACGGTGTCCAATCATGCAATGACCATGAATAATGTCATGAAATCACGCATTCAAGAACGACACAAGACGACATCTCTCACGGTAAATGAAACGCACTAGCATCGTGTACATGGCAAGTATGATTAAAAGGCATACACGGGATAAAGCATTTCCCGGAACGCATACACGATAAAGCATTTCGCGTATGTAGACTAATTTCCTCCTGGTAGGAACGATAATTAAACGGCTCCTAATCTAAACCTGGCCAGATTCTCGGAATCACATTTTCCGATTCGACATGCGATGACGTTTCGCATCCAAGACTCGGTCTTACAAAGAAAACGCCGAGTACCACAAATTCGGTAGATCAATTCACGAAAGAGGCGGAAAAGAGCTCAAGCCTCATAACAAGCGGTACGCTACATGCAAATAACAACACCTCGCAAGTACACAACATTTGACGGCCGGGTCGATCAACGCAATGCGTTCAACTCCCAACAACGTCGTCGTATGCCCACTACACATGCAATTAAGCAGTAGGATACCTCTCAGTTCCGACATTCCAGCCTTACGAACGGGAAGGTAGCCAAGGGAATGAGAATACCAAGCACAAGACAAAATAGTGCTCAAACCGACTCATTTGTAAAAACCGACTCAAAGTGGGAACATCTCGAAAACCGTCACGAAACATGTGATACAAGCGAATAAGATATCATATATCCAAAACATGAATATTATAAGACATTACGTAAAATTATACGGTAAACGGATCATGCGAACTATTATAAATTACGAGTTTTATAAGTTAAAGAAAACAACACAGCCGTGTTGCAGGCCGGGCAGGAGACCGGTGGCCGGTGGGCCGGCTCAGAACACAGGCAAAATCCCAAAAACAGAGGAAAGGGGTCTGGGCCGGTCAGTCGACCGGCGGCCGGTCGACCGGCTCAGGCAATCATACCAAATCAAAGCTTCCTTCACTGATGTGTTCCAGGCCGGTGGGTTGACCGGTGGCCGGTGGGCCGGCCTGGAGCACCATATCATGCAAAAACCAAAATTTCCAAATGAGTTACTGATGTGTTTCCAGCCGGTGGTCAGACCGGCGGCCGGTCGACCGGCTGGGAGCACTTCTTCACCCGAGAGCTTCCAAAGCTTAACCAATTCATTTCAAAACTCAATTATACTTCCAATAATCATCAACAATCAACATATATCATCAATATTCATCATATAACATCATTCATTAATCATAGCATGGATCCTAATCTTTCTAATCGTAATCAAATACGATTTTCTAGCATATAAACATGTAAAACACGTAAGTAATACCGAGTAACCCTTCACCGTTACCTTCTATGCGTCTCTAATGATCGTCAAGCTCCTCTTCTATAAGGAAATAGTCTTTGTCGGGATCTTGGAGGTCGCCACCTACAATAGATCGTAAAAAGATGAATAAAGTTCATCTTGAGAAAGACGGAATGCTTAAAAAGCGAGAAAGACGATAATTTTATTATCAATACGGATAGAGGAAGGTACAGGAGGAAGAATAAGATAAACTTACGTAAATTCTATCGAGTAACGAAGAAGATACGTCAATTCTAAGATTGAATTCAAAGAGGGAAAAGTTGCTTAAGGAGGAAGAAAGAAAATGTGTTTGATTTTTGTGTGGAAATGAAATATTAGGTTAAGGAGTATGAGTTGTGTGAGTTATGAAGGAAAAGTCAAAGACGATTTCCAAAGTCAAGAAAGTCAAACTAGGCTGAAGACGGGATTTTCATGAAATCTCGCAGAAATTCCAAATACGAACTCAGAAATTCTAAATTCGACTCGGAACTTAAAATTATAATTTATAACTTAAAAATTACTGAAAAGATTTCGTAAAATATTTCTACTAGAAAAATAGGGTACATTTCCGGGTGTTACAACAAGCTTCATTCCAAAGGAACTTGGTTTCTTTCTTCAACAATTGGGTTATTGGTCTAGCAAGCTTGGAGAAATCCTTGACAAATCTACGGTAATAACCAGCTAAACTAAGGAAACTCCGGACTTCTCTAACATCGGTCGGACTTTTCCAATCCACCACAACCTCAATTTTAGAAGGATCCACCATTACACCTTCTTTAGAAATTACATGCCCAAGAAAGGACAGCGTAGGTAACAAAAATTCACACTTGGAGAATTTGGCAAACCACTTTTGACGGCGAAGAACACCCAAAATAGTCCTTAGATGAATAGCATGCTCTTCTTCGGTCTTGGAAAAAATAAGGATGTCGTCAATGAACACTACCACACACTTTTCAAGGTACTCACTAAAAGTGCGGTTCATTTGATCCATGAAAATAGCGGGAGCATTTGTCAATCCAAATGGCATCACCTTGAACTCAAAGTGACCATATCTTGTACTAAAAGCGGTCTTCGGAATATCGACATCACGAACGGGAATTTGGTGATAACCGGATCTCAAATCGATCTTGGAAAAAGTAGAAGCACCCTTTAGTTGATCAAACAAATATTCAATTCTCGGTAAAGGATACCTATTCTTGATTGTAATCCGGTTCAACTCACGGTAATCAATATAAAGCCTCATGGAACCATCTTTCATTTTCACAAAGAGAACGGGAACACCCCAAGGCGAGGCACTTGGTCGAATGAAACCTTTCTCATTCATATCATCAAGTTGCTTCCTTAACTCTTTCAATTCGGTTGGCGCCATAGGGTAAGGAGCTTTGGCTATGGGTCCGGAACCAGGTACACGATCAATGGAAAACTCAACATCACGCTCGGGAGGAATCCTAGGCAAGTCTTCAGGGAATACATCCACAAATTCACGAACTATAGGCACATCTTCAATATTTGGCAAAGAGGTAGTTGTAGAAGTCACATTACACAAGTATGCTTGGTGACCCTTTCTTACCATACTCACCAATTTCATTGCGGAAATCAAAGACACACCCTTTCGGGGACGAGATCCCTTATGGGTTATTCTAACTCCTAAAGGACTCTTTAAATAAATCTTTTGATCTCTACACTCGAACCTAGCATGGTACAATGCTAACCAATCAATACCTAGGATTACATCGAACTCTCCTAGAGGAAACTTAAGGAGATAAGCGGGAAAGATAGTACCCGCAATAAAGATTGGAACATTGGGGTAAAGAGTAGAACAAGAGATAATTTCTTCGGATGGTAAGGATATAGGAGTATCCTCACTAGAAGTAGGCTCGATTGTTAATTTATAAGCATAAGTCGAAGACAGAAAGGACATAGAAGCACCGGTATCAAATAGAATAAGACACGGATGCTCTAAGATTGAGAACATACCCGTTATCATCTCCGGATGAGCATCGGCTTCGGCTCGGCTCAGAACGAAGATAGAACCCTTGGGTTTGGGAATTGGAGGGGGCAACTTTCGGTCGGGGCAATCATCATAACGGTGATCACCCTTTTGGCAAAAGAAACAAACGTAAGGTCGGTTGGAACAAGTCACACCGGGGTGGTGTGGTTGTCTACAACGGTTACATAAGCGACCTTGAGCTTGAGGTTGAGCATATGGCCTATGAGCCACGTTAGAAGTAGCTCGGGGAGTGAAAGGAGCGGGAGCTCTTGCACTTGCATTAGGGGTAGGATTGAATCTCCTCTTGTTGGCATAAGAATTGGAGGACGAAGGAGTAGACGGCCTCTTCCCATAGAAATTCGACCTAGGAGTGAAGGAAGGAGAGGGATTCTTCATCATTGCTTCTTCTTTGATAGTCCTCATAGAATTTTCGGCCCATAGAGCATCATCGTATAATTCTCCAAAGGATGTAGAATTTCTTCTCACCTTGCTTTGGAGTAAAGCACTAAGCTTGTTGCGGTAGTAGAGAGCTCGGTCCTCGTCATCTTTTATGAGCCTCGGAGCGAAGTGAGCAAGCTTGTCGAACTACATGGTGAAGTCTTGTGCCGACAAGTCACCTTGCTTGAAGTCAATAAATTCCTTGAGCCTTTGTTGCTTGAGCTCCTTGGGATAAAATCGGCCTTCAACTAGAGCTTTGAAACAAGACCAAATGAAATCGGCTTCAGGAGTAGCGGTGGCACTAGTAATCGCCCACCAATTATCTGCTTCCCTTACAAGGAAGTGCTTGGCAATCCTCACCTTGTCCTCTTTCCGGACTTGGTATAAATCAAATTGCTTCTCCATCTCTCGTAACCATTCCGTTAGCTCGGTAGGGTTCGACTCTCCACCATAAGGTATAATCTTGCTTCTGGCTATTTGGCTAGCCACCCAAACGTAGCCTCCTTGGTGGTTATCTTCCCTACGAGGAGGGGCTTGCTCGGCATGAGCATTAGCCGCATCTTGTGGATTCTTCAACACTTGCGTAAGAGCTTCTAGCATAATGTTTTCTACTAGTCGAGGTCTAACCATCTTCATAAGAAACAAAAACAAAACAAGTTAATCCTAACACTTAGCATAAACAAATAGACTACCAAGTAAAGTCCTTCACTTCTACCCATCTCTCATTTATTATTTCAAGCTCAAGCAGTTTAAGTTTAGGGTTCACGTGTGTGCGTCGGGAGCGTTTAACCTCTGATACCAACTGTGACAACCCTCGCGAATGCGGAAATAAAACATACAAGCATGTGATTTATATAGCGGAAAATACGGTGTTATTAAAACTTTTTACATGCTAAGATAAAAATACGAGGAATGTCAAATATATACAAACTAAAATAGAATATACTACAAAGAGACGAAGTCTCTCAAAATGATTATCAAACAGCAAAGTTATTAGCAAACTAGCTAAACAACGTCTAGAGGTGATTCATCCAGGCCAACGCCCGCTAGCTCACACCCGAACCCAAAATACCACAAGCAAAAAGCCATCCAATCAAGCAACCTGTTCATCCATGAAAAACATGAACGCCACAGTCAGTGGGGAGTAACTTCGGGTTCCCCCAGCCATATCACAATAAACATACTTAAACGGTAGTACGAAATAGAAGCATGCATATATAAATATACATGTAAAATACGAGAAGGATAAATAGGCAATCCAATATGTATAAAGATATCGGTACATGGAGTACAAAACCGTAACCATCATATTATAGATAGACTCGGGGATGACACTCTTAGGCAACCATACACTCACTAGGGCTTGTATCTCACCGTTAACGACATAAGTTTGATAAGATTGAGACTCGACAAACAAACCATGCCAAGTCATCCAAAGATCACAAATAATCAATCATATAATCATCCATCCAAACGTACGAATACGTCGACAACATCTCTCACGGTAAATGACACGCACTAGCACCGTGTACATGGCAAGAATGATTAAAATCGCATCCACGAGATGACATTTCCCTGAACGCATACACGATTCAACATTTCGTATATGTAGACTAATTTCCTCCTGATAGGACGACGATCATAATACGGTCCTAGTCTAAACCTGGCCAGACTCTCGGAATAAACATTTTCCGATTCAACATGCGATGACATTTCGCATCCAAGACTCGGTCATACATAGAAGCCGAGTACCCCAAATTCGGTAAACCTTCACGAAAGAGGCGGAAACTAGCACAAGCATCATAACAAGCGGTACGCTACATGCAATGACACCACCTCGCAAGTATACAATATTTGACGGCCAGGTCGATCAACACAAAGCGTTCGCCTCCCAACAACGTCGTCATATGCCCACTAACACATGCAGTTAAGCAGTAAGGAAACACTCCTCGTTCCGACATTCCAGCCTTACGAACGAAGAGGTAGCCAGGGGAATGAGAGTACAAAGCACATAAGGAATCGTGCTCAAACTATAACATGTGTAAAACCGACTCAAAGTGAGATACATGAAAAACCGTCATAAAACCTGCGATATAAGCGAATGGAATATCATATATTCGAAACATTAATATTTAAAGTCATAACGTAAATTTATATGATAAACGGACCATGGGAAATATTATAAATGAAAACGTAAGTAAGACTTTCAAAAGAATAGGCAGCGGGTGCCAGCCGGTCAAGGGGACCGGCTGCCGGCTACTCGGCTGGCACCTTTATAACATTTGAAAACAATTGAATGAGCAGCGTGTCCCAGCCGGTCAAAGGGACTGGCTGCCGGCTACCCGGCTGGGACGAAAGTCATGCGAGAATATGAAGTCAAAATGGCATGTGTCTCAGCCGGTCGGCTGACCGGCTGCCCATCGGCCGGCTGAGACGTAATGTATATTCAAATTTTACGTAACAACAATTCAACATCAGCCACTCCCCAGCCGGTCACCTGACCGGCTGCCGGTCGGCCGGCTAGGGTCAAATATGCACGAAATTCACAATTTTCACTAAGGTTCATTATACAACAACATCATCTAACATCCCAAATCATCAATTCTCATTATCAATTATCAACTAACAACAACTATCATCAACAGCACAATTCCTATGATTACTAATCCTATTCTAAATACGATTACTATCATAGAAAACACGTTAAAACGCGTAAAGATATCGAGTAACCCTTCACCGTTACCTTTTTGCATCTTCAATCCTCGTCGAGGTCCTCTTCTATCAAATAGTAGTCATTGTCGAGGTCTTGGAGGTCACCACCTATAATTAGATAATAAAAGATGAATATAATTCACCTTTGAGAAAGACGGATAAATTGAAAAGCGAGAAAGACGGTAATTTTATTACCAAATAAGATAGAGGACGATGAGAGGGAAAGAATAAGACGAACTTTAGTGAATTTAAGCGAGTAAGGAAGGAGTAGTGACGATAATAAGCTTGATCAAATATGGAGGTTAGGGTTTTGGGTGGTTACTTGGTGAGGAAGAAGGATGAGTTGAATGAAGGAGTTAGGGTTTTGATGGAATATAAGGGAGTAAGTGGAAAATTCATGGAAAAAGCCCATTACGCCTTAAGACTTAACTTACTCGAAATCTCGCGTAAAATTCAAAAACGAACTCGGAAACTCTAAACTAGACACGGGAAATTTAATTCTAGACTAAAACTAAATTTCGCTGAAAAGTATCCGTATAATATTTTTACTATAAAAAATAGGGTACATTTGCGGGTGTTACATACAACATTTGACGGCCGGGTCGATCAACGCATTGCGTTCACCTCCCAACAACGTCGTCATATCCCCACTAAACATGCATACATGCATCAAGGATACACCCCATCGCTCCGACATTCCAGTCTAACGAGGATGAGGTGTAACCGGGAAATTAGAGTTCAAAGCACTCAACAATTAGTGCTCAAATCAAATACATAAGGTAGAACCGACTCAAGAGGGGACATATCAAAAACCGTCAGAAAACATGTGATATAAGCATGTGAGATATTATATATTCTAAACATGAATATATTTAATGTTATTACGTAAGTTTATAAGATAAACAAACCATACAAACTATTACATGTGAAGTCATATGGAAAAGAAATGAGAATAAGCTACAGGGGGTGCCAGCCGGTCAGGGGGACCGGCCGCCGGTTACCCGGCTAGCACTACAGCAACACGAAACAACAACATTTAATATACAGGGATCCCCAACCGGTGGGTTTGACCGGCTGCCGGCTACCCGGCTGGGGTCATAGGTTAAATGAAAAATTGGAGAAAATGGGGAAGGGGGAGTGTTCCAGCCGGTTGGGTCGGCTGCCGGCTGGCCGGGTGGGACTCGTAATCAATAGAAGATATCAATCAATATACAGGGATGCCCAACCGGTTGGGCGGACCGGCGGCCGGTCGGCCGGCTGGGACTTAAGCTTCAACAAATTACCAAAACTCAACCAATTTATCATCAGGGGCGCCCAGCCGGTGGGTGTGACCGGCGGCCGGTCTGCCGGCTGGGGCTCACAGGCACGAAAACGCAACATTCGACAACCAGTATTCTAACTCAGTTGATTCTCATTCAATCCTAATAACAATTATCAACCTCAAACCACGTTAAATGCATATTAAACATTATCAATCATTGGATAAACATCAAATAAAGCAAACCCAAACATATTTAATGCACAACACAAGTTCCAACATGTTAAATGAGCATAATTAGCCACTTGAATACTACTCAACATATGATTAGTGGAAGAAAACATGAAACATGGAATTCACACACATAAAAGGGTAACAAACATGTTTCCTCAAGAAATTCAAACAAAGATTGTATCATTCTATTCTAAAACTTCAATTAAAACATTAAAAACGTAAATTGATATCGAGTAACCCATCACCGTTACCTCGATTAGCACTTTTAATCTTCATTGCCCAAACTAACCATCAACCCACATGAACTTCTTGACCCAAAAATCTTCAAAATACATCTTTTCCCGCTAAATAAAGTGACAAGAACCGAAAACCGAAATATGGTGAAAGGCGGTCTAAAAATAAAGTTAAAAGTTTCGATCTTTTATTGGCTAGAAAGAAAGAGGACGGTGAGAGGATTCCGAAACATTAAACAGAATGGAATTTGGTTAAGAAACAAAGAAGTTATACCCGTCTTAAGTTATGATCTAGAAAATGGGTTTAATAAAAAGTTGATGGAAATGAGTATTTTATGGTATGAAAATGAAGGGGAGGATGAGAGGAGAAGATTGATATAAAAATCGTCAAGTTTCGTTGAGAGACGGAGAAATGCCATCCGTCTTAAGGTTATAAAGTGATGGAGTTTTAATGGGGTTTTTGGTTGTTTGAGGAAGAAGATGGTTGCTGGAAAATGAAGAGGGAGAAGGGTGGTTAGTGGGTTTTGTTTTGAGAAAAAGAATGATAGAAGACCCAAATTTCATATCGGGTCGACTCACTTGGATTTTCGCGTAGAATCCGATTATGAACTCATAACGGACTGAAATGCGACGGTTTCTACCCAACTAAACTAAATTCTATTAATCATTAATTTAAAGCCACGAAATCATAAATTATCGACTTAAAATATTTTAACCAATAAAAGTAAAGGACGAATTTATAAAATTCATGACTTTAGTAAATTACTCGTAATTATAAAATATGGGGTGTTACAAAATAAGTTACAATAACTAGGTTAGCTAGGATAAATCAAATGATAGAAATGTTAATAGTAAAATGTAAACTAAAAAGATGTAGATATTAGACTAAATGCGATTTATCCTTAAATCGACTTGCTCTATTGAAATTGCTCAGTTATCCATATTTATAAAATAGGATTGATGGGTGATTATAACAAGATAAAGAAAACGAAAAAAAGGTATAAAAGGCCTAGTATCACTTGGTTCAAAAGGAGTCTAATTGAAAGTCGGTTTTAAACCAATTAAGTCATCGAATGTGAGTAGATAGGTGTTAGGCACGAAAATCTATGCTAATCGATAATTGGTGGATAAAAGATGGATTGATTGATTGTTACGTAATTGTTACATATTGTTTCCAAGTTAAGTTATTTAAACCCAATGTCTATCAAATTAAATTAGTACTCTAGTTATCACAAGGTTATACAAAGTAGTGTTCGTAAAAGAAGGAACTTAGTTCAATCATTAGATCCTTTCCCTAACTTTCTTCTTCCTTTATCATTTATTGTCATCGTGATACTAATCTATGTTATCGTTTAGTCATTGTCTTAAATAGAGTTAAACTAAACAAATTAGAAATTGTACTATACAAACGGGTCGATGAATCACATAGATTTGCAGTGGAGAATACGAGATTTTAAAAACTTTGAAGGCATAACCGCGAATGTCACTTTATTATAAAACCAAAGCTTACTTATTAAATCGTTCATACAAATCGTAAGTTAAATAAATACAAGGGATCTCGATCACTTGATAAAAACACAAATAAAAACACAAATCGCAAGTACAACGCTCGCTAGCTCACTTGTCAAAACCCTATGAAATACCAACCTGCAACATGTTCATTCATGAAACATGAATGGCACAGTTAGTGGAGAGTAACTCGGGGTTCTCCCAGCCATATCACATTAAAACAAACATAATTAAAGCATGTAAACATACATCATCCTACATTTATAAGTTTCATGTCAATACTAATGATAACATCTCATATTAGCGTCATAAGCATTTGAAAATCAATAAAACATATTCATCATATTATCAAGACTCCGGAAGACTCGCGTTGGAAACTATATCGCTTCTAACGGCTTATATCTTACCGCTAGCAACCATATAATTGAAGAGGTTGGAGACGTGACACACAAGATAATAAGGCATCCAACAAATATATACATGTCCAGGAACCATCATGTGAGTCAAACATACTCTCACGGGAAATAACCTGCACTAGCTTATGTACTTTGCCAGACATGTCAATGTAAGTCCACATGATAAAGTTTCCTTAAACCGTATATGATAAACATTTCATATACTCATGACTAAGACGAACAAGTCCACGGAATAAAATTTTCCCTGAACCGTATAAGATAAATATTTCGTATACTAAATACTCATTTCCTTCGGTAGGACGATGATAATATAATACGCTCTTAGTCTAAACTTGGCCAGACTTCCGGGACAAGACGTGTACCTGATTCGACATGCGATAAATAACGTTTCGCATCCAACACTCGATCAACCCAATAGACGTCGAGTACCCCGAATTCGACTAAACAACGCGAAAGAGGTGGAAAGAGTACAAGCACCATCTTCTGGCTAAACTACGCGGAAGATGGGGTCCAGAATAAACAAGCAAGCATGCTAGATGCAATGACACCACCTTGCAAGGATACAACATTTGACGATCGAGTAAATCAACGCTATGCGTTCGACTCCCAAAAACGACGTCATATAACGACTAACATATACATATGATGTACCTCTATCGCTCCGACATAATGTCTAACAGGTTTAAAGGTACAAACAGAAAACGAGAGGTCAATATCATTGAACATCCGAGACTCACCGACTACTCAAGGCATAAATGACTTTAATGAGTTAAACATCCAAACCCGTTACTAAACATTTGAAGAAATCATGTGAGATACGATATAGTCCAAATATAAATATTCAAGGTCGTTTCATAAGGTTATAACGTAAACAAACCATAAAAACCGTCACATGTGAAAGCATATGAGAAATGAAGAATAAAAGAAGTATAAGGGTCCGTAGTCAGGCAGGTGACTCGCGGCTGGCCCACTCGCTGAGTTACAAGGCTAACCGAAAATGATATAAAAATACAGCAAGAGCTCCAAGGTAGTCGGCCCACCGGCGGCCGGTCGGTTGGCAAGGACAAAGGCCATACTGCAAAAATTTACAAGAGGGTATAGGGGGTGCCCAGCCGTCCTGCCCACCGGTGGCCAGTCGTCCAGCTGGGACACCTGCGACTCTTCAAAAGTCCACCTTAGTATAAATGAGCCTCCTAGCAGGGTGGGTGGCAGGCGGCCGGCCCACCGGCAGGGACACCTTCCACCTTAATTCGCATAAATTTGGCACACGAGATCCCTAGCCGGGTGGGTGACAGGCGGCCGGCCCCCCGGCTAGGAGATCTTTACTCTGAAAAACACCACAAATCAAGCATACCAACTCACACCCCTTATAATTATCAACACAAATGCATTACTAATTATCATTCCAATCGCCATGTGAGTATTTAAAACATCCAACATAAACATTAAGGACTAAATAAACCAACATTAGTGACTTAAAAACATGTTTACATGATAAGATGAAGGATTATCATACAAACCACCAACTTCCACCATAATAAGACAAGTGAATCATGACTTAGTAAATTCAACATGTAAGAACATGAATTTATGACAGTAACTAACAAATAAATCTTCTTTATCAGAATTAATAGCCTAAAGCACATAAGAAACTCATAAAGATATGATATAGAGTAAACCGTCAATATTACCTCATTTGCACTCTAAACAAGCTATCCTCAAGCAAGCAAATGACACCAACGGATTTCCTTGACCCAACTCTTCAAAATTCCACCTTTGACGACAATTAATAGGATTAGAAGCCATGAACGAAATTCAGGAAAATCGTCTTAAAAAAAATGTTTAAAGATTCAATCCTTTATTATCAAGAAAGAAAGAGGATGGTGCGAGGATTGCAGAACACTAAACGGAATTAAATTCCGTTAAGAAACGAAGAAATTATGTCCGTCTTAAGATTAGATCAAAAAGATGGGTTTTATAAAAAGTTTGAGGATGATGATATTTCATAGTATAAAATGGAAGAGGAGAATGAGAGGAGAAAAATGATGTAAAAATCGTGAAGTTTCGTTGAGAGACGAAGAAATGATGTCCATCTTAAGGTTTTTGGGTTATGCAAGTTTCTTGGAGTTTTTGGTGTTGAGAAAAAGAAGAGGTATGATCAAATGTGAGGAGGGAGGTGGAGATTTGTGATGTGTTTGTTTTCAGAAAGTAAGTAGTAATATCCCCAATATTCAAGGTGGGTACTTACCAACTCTGATTTTCGAGTAGAATCCAATTATGGGCTCATAACGTATGAAATGCGACAGTTTATAACCAACTAAACTAAATTCAATTTACATTAACTTAAAGTTACGAAATCATAAATTATTGATTTAATATATTTTAACTAATAAAAGTAAAAGAAAAATTTATAAAATAAACGACTTTAGTAAATACCTATTAGTATAAAATCGGGCGTGTTACACCCAAATTCAGCCAACACGGGTATTCATAATGGTACTTTAACTCATACTCATATCCAAACTATTTTTCTTTAGTTATTATGCGATAATTAAATGTTATATGCATAAATAAAATGTTATAAACGATAATTAAAACATGAGAAACAAATGATGTTAGTTGTTGGTCAATAATAAGTAAAAAGTAACGAAATAAAATAAAATAGAAGGGAGTTTTGTGCACCCTAAACCTACATGTAAATCAGAACACCTTCTAGGACTCATTGTCTTAAATAGAGTTAAACTAAAGAAATTATAAATTGTATTATACAAACGGGTCGACTAATCACATAGATTTGCAAGGGAAAATACGAGATTTTAAAAACTTTGAAAGCAAATCCGCGTATGTCACTTTATTATAAAACTAAAGCTTACTTAATAAATCCTTCATACAAATCGTAATTTCAATAAATTGAAGGGATCCCGATCCCTTGATAAAAACACAAAGAAGATAATAAAATTAATATAAACTACAACGTTAAGGGTGAATCACTGTAAGTACAACGTTCGCTAGCTCACTCGTCAAAACCCCATCTAATAACAACCTTCAACCTGTTCATTCATGAAACATGAATGCCACAGTCAGTGAAGAGTAACTCGGGGTTCACCCAGTCATATCACAATAAAACAAACATAATTAGAGCAAATAAACATACATCATCATACATATGTTGTTGGAGCTAGTGTCCTCCACAGTTAGTGTGATAACATTAATAAATCTCTTACAGGTTCACAGGGTATACTTAGTATTATTATCAGTTGATTAACGTTTATCGATAACGGTTGGCTTGCTAGGAGTTTGACGTTATTGTCATTTTAATGGCGGTGATCAACTGGTCCCTAAAAGTCACACCTAAAGGATGTGGCTGAGAGATGTGATTATATGAATAATATAATCATATTGATGCCTTATTATATGACTAAAAGGTTAGTCGATGTATATGACTAAAAGGTTAGTCAATGTAATGATGATGCGATTATTTAATAACGATTAAATAATGTTAGCTGAGACGAATAAAATGTAATTCGTAATTGAATATAAACCGTTATATTTAATCAATGTATATAATATAAGCTTGAACGAATTAAATTGTTAATTCGTAATTAAACATAATATGTTATATTTAATTAGCAAATTTTAAACATACGGATAATTATAGTTGACGTATATATTATATTACATGCTAATATAACCGAAAAAGGAAAGAAAAAAAAAAGTCTTTTCTTCTCTTAATTTTTCGGTTAATAGGAGATAAAAATAAGGGAAAAAGGATCTCCTATTATTCTCTTATGGTAACTAGGTCAAAACCCTAATTACAAGAGTAGTAAAAAGAGGAGAGACTCCTCCTTCTACTACCCTAGTGGAACAGCCGAATAGAGCAAGAAGAACAAAAATAAAAATTCATATTTTTCTCTCTAACTCTCTCTATCATTCATCATCATACAAAAGAAAAATTAGCAGTAACTTTTCTCTAAAATTCTAGCACAAGCAAGGCATATCTCGGAGCATCTTGGGTGCAACAATTAGGAGAATATCGATTTCGATATTGTTCATAGGCCAAATTTGCTAGGACCAAAGGTTAATTCTAAATTCCTATGATTTTATATTATGCAATTCATTTATGACTCGTAATTCATATACTATAGTTTCGTTATAATCCGTAACTTAATGACGAAATATACCGATATTTACCACAAGTGGTATCAGAGCAAGGGCTACGAAATTATTTTATATGTTTTCATAATTGATGAAATATAAGATTAGAATCATTATTTTTTTTGTTTTTTTGATTTCTGCCTAGAAAAAAAACATAATAAATTTTCGTCTGTACTGTTCATCCGTATAAAAAAAAAATATTTTTGCCTTGTTTTTTCATTTTGATTCATTATAATTGTTGTTTTAAATAGTTAAGATGATAACATGATGAATTTGTTGTTGTTTTGATTTAATAAGGATTAAATTAAAATGTAAATGGAAATCGATTTGAATGTTCATTGCTATATATTTTTCGGTATTCATTGTTTTAGATATTCATTTTAAATTGTTAAATTGAATCATCTAGTTTGTATTGATGTTTAATAATGATTAGATGTTGATAATTTGTACCGATCTTGAAAATATTAGTAACATCAAATTAAATTTTATATTTGTTTTTAAAAAAAAAAATCTGTGGCTGCCAAAAGAAGAGAAAAAAAAAATTTGTTTCGTTTTCTTTTATTTTTGGTCGTAAGTTTATGTTATAATTCATTATAATGATAATGTTTCGTTTATTGTTGTGAAGAAGTTCACAATAATTAGATACCCAATTATTTTAAAGAGGTTTAAAATAATGTTGTATTAATTCATGTTAAAGAATATGAATTAAAATTGGATTATGTTAGGTTGGGGTTATTTGATTAATTAAGGAATTGTCACATAATTTTGATCATTTTAAAAGGTGGTTTAGATAAATTACTCTTCATAATTAAAGAATTATGTCTTGAATGATTGATTTATAGTTGATGCATTTTATCTTGTTGAATGAATGGTTGAATGGTTTAATTTACGTATTTTTGCAATCGGTTGTAATTTGTATTACCTAGTGTGGCCCTAAATGATCATGTTTTCGTAATGATGGAAACATGATCTTTGATGTAATTTTGAGATCTCGAATCTCCATTTTATTTTTTATTAAATTACGTTTTTAAATTAGAATGTAAATAGGTTTATATTTTGTAATTTATTAAATGTATTTTGAGAAGACTAAAGATGGAGATCGAATTGCTCACTCCCGCTACATGGACCAAGATGGAACATCAAGACAAGCTTCTCGGGTCCAAATGGGTTGGATTCCAAAGTTGTATTTTTGTTCATTTTGGTAGATAGGCCACACTAGGACTTTGTAATATTTTTATGTATTTTTCCGTTCTTGTTGCTTTTTCATCACATGATAGTTAGTGCATCATATTCCGCCTAAACCAAACCACCTACTACTAAAATGCATGAAAATTGACTCATATAGTTTGAATGTTAGTTATCATGGACATAAAGATGTCACTCGAATTTAAGCCATCATTTTAGTTTATTCATTCTCGCATGCTAGATATTAGTTCACTTAAAATTGAATTAAAATAAAATTGATGCGATCTTCCTCTAAACCTAAAATTGAGACTAGTCTTTATAGGCCAAACTACTATGAATCCCTTCTTCGTCGGTAGGCATATAGGACCTTACTCTCCATATGACCCCTTCTACGTTGGGTAAGTAGTGTGTGTTGACCTATTTTATCTCAACATTATAGTCCGAAGAGTTTCTCGTGATTATGATGGACTAAAGATAGAATTTACAGAAATTTATCGACCAAGAATTCTAAAGGTAGAATTAGCCAAGAGGTTGGCTTATCAATTTACAAATAATTGAGTCTTGGGATCATTTATATAATTCTTGAGGGAGGTCAATTGTATAAATGCTCGAGTCTTTGCATTAAAACAAATTTTGCACTAGACTTAAATTCAAATCGATGAGTATGCTTATTATGGTTTTTCTTCTTTTTCAGAGTAGAACTCGTTTATATAGATAATACTGCATATAACAAATGGCTGGAAATACTGATATCCCTATGCCAAGTGCCACGATCGCGCGCGAATCCTGGCTTAAAGCTTTTATGGACCACATGAATCAGTCCACGCGACTGAAGAATGACGGGTCCAAGTTTGCGGACTGGGAGCCGGCATCACGGAATACTGCCATTGCTGACAGTAAGCTCAAGTACTTGACTGAGCCAATACCGCCAAACCCAGGCCCCAATGCGAGAGCTAACGAGACACTTGAATACAGTGAGTTCGTTATGGAAGCGGGTGTGATAAAGAACGTACTCATCTTTGCAATGAAAAGCAATTTGCAAAGACGCTTCATTGCCTAAGGTGCAAACACGATTTTCACCACGCTCACTAACGAATTCTCAAAAGTACCGAGGATCTTTACTTATGAGTATACCTGTCGCTTCTTTGAGGCGAAACTCCAGAAGGACCAACCAGTTAGCCCACACATTCTTGATATGATTGAGAATGTCGAGAAACTGGAGGCACTTGATTGCAAAATCAGTGAGAGCATAGTCATTGACCGTGTGCTTCATTCACTTCATGAAGGTTTTGACCTTTTCAGGGCAAACTACTATAGAATGATATGAAGAAAAGTCTTCATCAGCTACACTCACTTCTCGTACAGACCGAGAATGATATGAAATTGAGTGGGAGCATGAAGCAAGATATTCTCATGATTTCCAACAAGGGCAAAGGTAAGGGCAAGGCTCGTGGCGACCTAGCTGTAGGAAAGCCAAAGTTTAAAAAGTCAGAAAACGGCAAGAGTGGGCCTGGTGAGAGCAGTGGCTCACAAGGCAAGGCAAAGAGCAAGGACAGTAACATGGAATACCACCATTGCCGCAAGACTGGGCATTGGAGGAGGAACTGTCCCGTGAACCGTGAGGACATAAAAGCAGGCCGCGTCACTCCTGTTGGTATGTCATCTTTTATTCATATGATTGAGATTAACCATGCAAGTTTCGGAACTTGGGTACTTAATACGGGTTGTGTTTCTCATCTGTGTAATCATTTGCAGGGCCTAAGAAACATCACACCTCTCGCAAAGGGTGATGTGGACCTGCGAGTGGGGAATGGAGCAAGAGTTGCTGCAGTTTCAGTGGGAACATATGTAATCCAACTCCCGAGTGGTTTTGAGTTATATTTATATAACTGTTGCTATGTACCCAGTTTATCTAAGAACATTATTTCTGTTTCCGTACTAGATAAAGACGGTTTTTCATTTTCAATAAAAGACAATAGCTATATTTTCTCTTTTAATGAAATGATTTATGGCAAAGCAGTTTCCATGAATGGAATTTATATATTAGATCAAACCACAGACATATTGCATGTGAATAATAAGAAATTAAAGGTTGGTGACAAAGATCAAACTTATCTATGGCACTGCCGTATGGGACACATAAATGAGAAACGTGTAAAGAAGCTCATTGACAATGGGACTATCTCCCCATTTGATTACGAATCATTTGGCACGTGTGAATCATGTCTTATCGGTAAAATGACTCGAATTTCTTTCAAAGGTGTTGGAATGCGCGCTAGTGACCTATTAGGACTCATACATACTGATGTATGTGGACCTATGTCAATAAACGCAAGAGACGGCTATAGATATTTTATCACTTTCACGGATGATTTGAGTAGATACGGATATGTCTACTTAATGAAGCATAAAAGTGAGTCCTTTGAAAAGTTCAAGGAATACCAGAATAAGGTTGAAAACCAACTGGGAAGAAAGATTAAAGCACTTCGTTCAGATCGTGGTGGCGAATATCTTTCAAATGAGTTTGATCAACACCTTAAAAACTGTGGTGTAGTATTACAGTTAACTCCACCTGGAACACCTCAATTAAATGGTGTGTCCGAACGGAGAAATCGAACATTACTTGATATGGTTCGATCCATGATGAGTCACACGGTAGTACCTGATTCATTATGGGGTTATGCTCTTTTGTCAGCTGCTCTTAATACTTAACCGAAGTCCGTCTAAAGCTGTAGACAAGACTCCATATGAGTTATGGAAGGGAACGTCCCTAACTTGTCCTTTATTCGGGTTTGGGGCTGCGAGGCTTATGTCAAGTGGAGACACGAGGATAAGCTCGGCCCGCGATCGGTCAAGACATACTTTATTGGTTATCCAAAAGGAATGTTTGGTCATTACTTCTATTCGCCTACCGAACAACGAGTTTTTGTTGCGGCTAGTGCGAAGTTCTTAGAGAAAGAGTTTCTCGAGAATAAGTCAAGTAATAGAACCTTCGATCTGTCGGAGATTCAAGAACCAACAACCGAGCAACCAATGGAGGAAGAGGTTCCTTAAACTTCTGCTACGGTTAACATCCCTATGGAACCTAGGAGGTTGGGTAGAGTCTCCATTCCTCCAGACAGATACATTGGTATGGTGGAGGAGAATGAGAGAGATGATGTTTTACTCCTAGAGAGTAACGAACCCGCTACCTATAAAGGTGCCATGACTTGTTCCGACTCTAAGCTCTGGCTTGAAGCCATGCAATCCGAGATGCACTCCATGTATGAGAATGACGTATGGGATCTTGTTGATTTGCCTGATAAGGTACGGCCTCTTCAGTGCAAATGGCTTTATAAGATAAAGCATTCCGTAGAAGGACAACCAGACACCTATAAGGCACGACTAGTGGCAAAAGGTTTCACTCAAGTGCAAGGATTGCATTATGATGAAATTTTTGCACCCGTAGTTATGCTGCGTTCCATTCGGATAATCTTAGCGATTATTTGGAGGAGGAATTGTACATGGTACAACCCGAAGGTTTCATTGATCCTAAAAAACCTAAGAAAGTTTACAAGCTTAAGCGTTCCATTTATGGACTTAAGCAAGCTTCTCGGAGTTGGAATCATCGTTTCGACCAGGTGATAAAAGAGAATGGTTTCACTCGATCGGTCGAGGAACCATGCTTGTATGTCAAGTCGAGTGGGAGTAAGATTGTCTTCTTAATATTGTATGTTGATGACATACTCTTGATTGGGAATGACATCCCTCTCTTAGCTTCGGTAAAAGTATGGTTAAAGAACCATTTCCAGATGAAAGATCTGGGTGAGGCACGACGCATATTGGGGATGCGTATCTATAGAGATAGATCACGACGGATGTTATCACTCAGTCAGGAGTCTTATATAGATAAGATTCTTGAGAGGTTCAGCATGACCAACTCCAAGAAAGGGAACCTTCCAATGATTTATAGGATGCATTTAAGTAAAGCTCAGGCACCCAAGACATCGGAAGAGGTCGAGCGCATGAGTTGTGTTCCTTATACATCAGCTATAGGATCGATCATGTATGCCATGATGTAACACCCGGAAATGTACCCTATTTTTCTAGTAGAAATATTTTACGAAATCTTTTCAGCGAATTTAAGTTTTAAATTAGCTTTTTATGTTTCGAGTCGAATTTAGAATTTTCGAGTTCGTATTTGGAATTTCTGTGAGATTCCATGAAAATCCCGTCTTAAGGCGAGTTTGACTTTTCTTGACTTTTGAGTCGAGTTTGACTTTTCTTGACTTTTGAGTCGAGTTTGACTTTTCTTGACTTTTGAGTCGAGTTTGACTTTTCTTGACTTTCGAGTCGAGTTTGAATTTTCTTGAATTTTAAGTCGTCTTTGACTTTTCTTGAATTTTAAGTCGTCTTTGACTTTTCTTGAATTTTAAGTCGAGTTTGAATTTTCTTGACTTTGGAACCGTCTTTGACTTTTGGTTGACTTTTTCCTTACTTATCCTCATACTCTTTAACCTATTTTTCATTCAACAAACACCAAACTTATTTCTTCTTCTCTAAGAAACCCAAAACCTTGCCTCCCTCTTTGATCCAATCTTTGGATGATCGTAGCTCCCTCGTTTCTTGCTAGAATTCACGTAAGTTCGTCTTATACTTCCCCTCTTAGCTTCCTCTATCCGTATTAGTAATAAAATTACCGTCTTTCTCGCTTTTTAAATTATCCGTCTTTCTCAAGATGAATTTTATTCATCTTTTATTACCTATTTGTAGGTGGAGACTACTAGGAAGGCTTAGTAATCGTTTAAAGACGCGTAAAGGTAACGGTGAAGGGTTACTCGGTATCACTTACGTGTTTTACATGTTTATATGCTAGAAAATCGTATTAGATTACGATTAGGAAGATTAGAATCCATGCTATGATTAGTAAATGATGTTATATGATGAATGTTGATGAATTATATTGATTGTTGATGATTATTAGAAGTATATATAAGTTTTGGAATGAATTGGTTAAGTGAGCAAAGCTCACGGGTGAAGAGGTGCTCCCAGCCGGTCAGACCGGTCGACCGGCCGCCGGTCTGACCACCGGCTGGGAACACATCAGTAACTCCTTTGGAAATTTGGGTTTTTGCATGATATGGTGCTCCAGGCCGGCCCACCGGCCGCCGGTCCATCCACCGGCCTGGAACACATCAGTGTTGAAGTTTTGGGTTTAGGTATGATTGTCTGAGCCGGTCGACCGGCCGCCGGTCGACTGACCGGCCGCCGGTCGACTGACCGGCCGCCGGTCGACTGACCGGCCCAGACCCTCTTTCTTTGTTTTTTTGGTTTTTGCCTGTGTTCTGAGCCGGCCACCCGGCCACCGGTCATTTGCCCGGCCTGCAACACGGCTGTGTTGTTTTCTTTTGACTTCTAAAACTCGTAATTTATAATAGTTCGCATGATCGGTTTATCGTATAATTTTACGTAATGTCTTATAATATTCATGTTTTGGATATATGATATCTCTTTCGCATGTATCACATGTTTTGTGACGGTTTTCGATATGTTCCCACGTTGAGTCGGTTTTTACAAATGAGTCGGTTTGAGCACTATTTTGTCTTGTGCTTTGTATTCTCATTCCCTTGGCTACCTTTCCGTTCGTAAGGCGGGAATGTCGGAACGGAGAGGTATCCTACTGCTTAATTGCATGTGTAGTGGGCATATAACGACGTTGTTGGGAGTTGAACGCTATGCGTTGTTCGACCCGGCCGTCAAATGTTGTATACTTGCGAGGTGGTGTTATTTGCATGTAGCGTACGCTGTTAGAGGCCTTGAGCTGTGTTCCGCCCTCTTTCGTGATGATCTACCGATGGGGGTACTCGGCCTATATATATAAGCCCGGTCTTGGATGCGAAACGCTTTACGCATGTCGAAAATGGAAAAGGTGATTCCGGAATCTGGCCAGGTTTAGCTGAGGACCGTTTAATTATCGTTCCTACCAGGAGGAAATTAGTCTACATATACGAAATGTCATCGTGTATGCGTTCAGGGAAATGCTTTATCCCGTGGATGCCTTTTAATCATACTTGCCATGTACACGGTGCTAGTGCGTTTCATTTACCGTGAGAGTGTCGTTTTGTGTTGTTGTCTTTGAATGCGTGATTTCATGATTTTATTCATGGTCATTGCATGACTTGGCAGCGTCAAGGTCTTGGTTCGTGAATGGATGATAATATGTTGGATTTATTGTGGTCATCGCATGACTTGGAATGGTATGTTTGTCGAGTCTCAATCTTATCAATCTTATACCGCTAACGGTGAGATGTAAGCCCTAGTGAGCGTATTCGGTTGCCTAAGAGTGTCTTTCCCGAGTCTTTGAATAACATGATGGTTTTCGGATTTGATTTCCACATGATCTTATCATTATCTATAGAATTGCCTATCTATTCTTATTGTACCTCACATGTATATCTATATATGCATGATCTACTTTTGTATTTCCTTATATGTACGTTTAATGTGATATGGCTGGGAGAACCCGGAGTTACTCCCCACTGACTGTGGCGTTCATGTTTTTCATGAATGAACAGGTTGCTTGCATGGATTGACTTTTTGGATATGATATTTTGGGGTTCGGGTGTGAGCTAGCGGGCGTTGTCCCTGGAAGATTAACCTCTAGACGATTTTAGCTTATTTGCTAAACACTTGTTCTTTGTTAACATTTTGAGAGACTCCGTCTCTTTGTTATTTTCCGCACTTAGTTGTAATATTTTGACACTCCTCGTTTTATTTAACTTGCATGTATAAAAGTTTTTTAAAAACTACCTATTTCCGCAATAAAATTCACATGCTTGTTTTGTTTATTATTTCCGCATTCGCGAGGGTTGTCACACATGATATGCACACGTCCGGACGTGGCATATGCATTGAGTATGACGAGTCGGTACCAAGGCAATCAAGGTGAAACACTCTGGATGGCTGTCAAAAACATCCTTATGTACTTACGAAGGACTAAGGATTGGGTATTGACTTATGGAGGAGACACTGAGCTATGCGCAATCGGTTACGCAGATGCTAGCTTCGAAACAGATCGAGATGACTCGAAATCTCAGTCTGGATTCGTCTTTACTTATAATGGCGCTGCGGTCAGTTGGAAAAGCTCCAAACAGAGTGTTATAGCAGATTCTACAACTGAGTCCGAGTACGATGCCGCTTCAGAAGCTGCAAAGAAAGTTATATGGATGCGTCAATTCTTACAAGGACTAACCGTAGTTCCTAGTTCGAATGACCCTATCACCATCTATTGTGATAATAGAGGTACCATCTTCCAGGAAATGAGCCTAAGTCCAGCAACAAGTCTAGACATGTACTTCGGAAGGCTCACATGATCCGAGATTAGTTGGAGCCAAAGGAGATAGTGATTGACAAGATTTCTTCAGATGACAACATCGCGGACCCTCTCACTAAACCGTTAAAATATGATAAGCATGAAGGGCACGTTATTTCCATGGGAATTAAACGTGTTCCTTTGTTGTAGTAGCTGTTTTATGTGAATTAGATGAATGTATCTTTTTCATGCACTATTTATAACATCATCGTATTGGTTCATATTTTGTTTTTTATGTGGATTGTACGACAACATTGAACGCCACAAAGTGAACTGAATTACATTATCATTGTTTTGGTCCGTAATCGCCTACATGAGCTGACAACTCTGGCAATTATACTGTGAAGTTGATTGATGGTGGGTTCAACGAGCCATAAGTCAAACGGTTGACTGATCGATCACAGATACGAGTTATAAATATACCTCGTAGGACATCGTGACAACATTATGGAGTCCTAAATGTTTCAGAACATTTGGTGCCAGGTCGTGGATAAGACGTCCATAAAGTTCCTAAGAGTCGATTCTTGTGACTATCGACTGTCTCTTGAGATTAAGGCAGTTTTTGGGTGACTTTGGTTTCTTTCTCATGGTCGACCGTAACAGGAGGCTAAGTAGATATTTACTGGATTATTTCATACTGTGCTTGTATCTGCAGGATTCGAGTTGAGGAAAATATCCAACCTTTGTTATTTCTTAGGGCCACTCGAGGAGTTGTTACTGAAATGCATGGCAATGCTCGAATAATGATTCGTTTATCAGTTAAGTTACTCTCTAGTCAAGAAAACCACTCTTGATACTGATCGCTTGTAAAATGCGACCTTTGTAAATACGGACTTTGCAAATTGTTTTACATTGAGTGGGAGAAATTTATGGATATGAGAATCGGGTTATCGCACATACACTTGTAAGGACAAGTGGGAGATTGTTGGAGCTAGTGTCCTCCACAGGTAGTGTGATAACATGAATAAATCTCTTACAGGTTCACAGGGTATACTTAGTATTCTTATCAGTTGATTAACGTTTATCGATAACGGTTGGCTTGCTAGGAGTTTGACGTTATTGTCATTTTAAGGGCGGTGATCAACTGGTCCCTAAAAGTCACACCTAAAGGATGTGTCTGAGAGATGTGATTATATGAATAATATAATCATATTGATGCCTTATTATATGACTAAAAGGTTAGTCGATGTATATGACTAAAAGGTTAGTAAATGTAATGATGATGCGATTATTTAATAACGATTAAATAATGTTAGCTGAGATTAATTAAATGTAATTCGTAATTGAATATTGTAACACCCGCAAATGTACCCTATTTTTATAGTAAAAATATTCTTCGGATACTTTTCAGCGAAATTTAGTTTAGTTTAGAATTAAATTTTCCGTGTCTAATTTAGAATTTCCGAGTTCGTATTGTGACTTTACGCGAGATTTCGAGTAAGTTACGTCTTAAGACGTTTTTGGGCTTTTTCTCATGTTTTCCACTTACTCCTTCATATACTCCCTCACAACCCTAACTCCCTCATTCAATCTTCCTCTTCTTCCTCACTAAGTAAACACCAAAACCTAGCCTCCATATTTGCTCAAGTCTTAATATCGATCCTACGCCTTCATTTCTTGCTCAAATTCACTAAGGTTCGTCTTATTCCTCCCCTCTCATCGTCCTCTATCCGTATTGGTAATAAAATTACCGTCTTTCTCACTTTTCAATTTATCCGTCTTTCTCAAAGGTGAATTATATTCATCTTTTGTCGTCTTTGTTTAGGTAGAGACCTTCAAGAACCCGATGAGGATTTCTATCAATTGGAGGAAGACATAGAAATCGTTTGAAGACGCGTAAAGGTAACGGTGAAGGGTTACTCGATATCATTTACGTGTTTTACGTGTTTTCTATGTTAGTAATCGTAATTAGAATAGGATTAGTAATCATAGGAATCGTATTGTTGATGATTATGGTTGTTAGTTGATAATTGATATTGGAAATGGATGAATTGTGATGATAGATGATGTTGTTGTATAATGATCCTTAATGAATTGGTGATTTTCGTGTGATATTGTATAATGATCCTTATGGCTGAGACACCTTTGCCTTTTGCCTTGATTTTCTCGTATGCCTTTGGTCCCAGCCGGGTAGCCGGCAGCGAGTCCCTTTGACCGGCTGGGACACACTGCTCTTTCATGTTGGTTTTTCAAATGACATATGGTACCAGCCAGGTGGGCGGCAGCCGGTCCACCTGACTGGCTGGCACCCTGCTGGAGTTTCTTTCTAATTCTTATTTACGTTTTCATTTATAATATTTCCGATGGTTCATTTACCGTATAAATTTACGGAATGACTTTAAATATTAATGTTTTGAATATATGATATTTCATTCGCTTGTATCGCATGTTTTTGTGACGGTTTTTGATATGTCCCACTTTGAGTCGGTTTTTACACATGTTACGGTTTGAGCACTAATTTCCTATGTGTTGTGTACTTTCATTCCCTAAGCTACCTCCACATTCGTAAGGCTGGAATGTCGGAACGGGGAGTGTATCCTTACTGCTTAAATGCATGTGTTAGTGGGCATATGACGACGTTGTTGGGAGGCGAACGCTTTGCGTTGATCGACCCGGCCGTCAAATGTTGTATACTTGCGAGGTGGTGTCAACTGCATGTAGCGTACCGCTTGTTATGAGTCTTGTGCTCTTTTGCGCCTCTTTCGTGAATGTCGACTGAATTTGGGGTACTCGGCGTCTATGATTGACCGAGTCTTAGATGCGAAATGTCAACGCATGTCGAATCGGAAAACGTTTATTCCGAGAGTCTGGCCAGATTTAGACTAGGACCGTATTATTATCGTCGTTCTACCAGGAGGAAATTAGTCTACATATACGAAATGTAGCATCGTGTATGCGTTCAGGGAAATGTCTTATCCCGTGGATGCCTTTTAATCATACTTGCCATGTACACGGTTCTAGTGCGTGGCATTTACCGTGAGAGATGTCGTCAATGTATTGGTATGTTTGGATGGATGATTACAGGATTGACTATTCGTGATCATTGGGTGACTTGGCATGGTTTGTTTGTCGAGTCTCAATCTTATCAAACTTATACCGCTAACGGTGAGATGGAAGACCTAGTGAGCGTATTTGGTTGCCTAAGAGTGTCTTCCCCGAGTCTATCTATAGCATGATGGTTACGGATTGTACTTCATATGCTCTTATCATTATATAATGAATTGCCTATCTATCCTTATCGTATTTCACAGGTATATCTATATATGCATGCTTCTACTTTTGTATTTCCTTTTATGTACGTTTAATGTGATATGGCTGGGAGAACCCAGAGTAACTCCCCACTGATTGTGGCGTTCATGTTTTTTCATGGATGAACAGGTTGCTTGATTCGATGGCTTTTTGCTTGGTATTTTTGGTTCGGGTGTGAGCTAGCGGGCGTTGACCTGGATGATTCACCCCTAGACGTTTCTTAGCTAGTTGCTAAATAACTTTGTCATTTGTTAACATTTTGAGAGACTACGTCTCTTGTATTATTTTGTATTTGGTTTGTAATATTTGACACTCCTCGTATTTTCTATTTGCATGTAAAAATTTTTAAAAACACCGTATTTCCGCTAAATAAATCACATGCTTGTATGTTTTATTTCCGCATTCGCGAGGGTTGTCACAGTTGGTATCAGAGCTTAAACGCTCCCGACGCACACACGTGAACCCTAAACTTAAATTACTTGGCCTTGAAATAATAAATGAGAGATGGGTAGACTTAAGGACCTAAGGTGGTAGTCTTTGGTGTACTTGATGTTTGTTAGGTTCTAACTTGTTTGTTGATTGTGTTGAGTGATGTTATGTTTGTTTATATCTACCATCTTGAGGTGGATCATGTGTTACCTAGAAGATGTATCCTCTACCGAAGAGTGAAGAATGAGAAGCCTAATTGAAGTGTATTTCTTCCTCATCTATGAATTTCTCTCGTCCTTAATGTATCATGCTCTCTTCCTTCTATCTAAGTGCTTCTTTATCATCTAACGTCTTCTCCCCTTGGAGTTTACTCTTGTTACTTCCCTTCTCGTTATCAACTGGTATCCTTACCTTACTCATGAAACATTTTGTGGATGTCATACCCATTTGGTTGTGGTATATTATACTTGGTCGGAAGAACTTTGAACTTTGTGGAATATTAGTGTTGGTTAGAATGAATTTGTGATTTGAGAAAAATGGTGTAGATCTAAATTCACCCTATAGTGGTGATTGGTTGTATCTCTGAGAAATGGCGGTAAGATAAGTTCGATGATTTTAATGCTTAATGCTTGCCATGACTCATGTGTGAATAGTTCATGGTATTCGATGGTGTAAGGTTGAATGAGTTGGCTATGACTTCTTAACTCATTTGTAATTTAGTCTTTTGGACTTAGAAGTTTAGTATTGTTTTGAAGACCATGCTTATGATAGGTCTAATTGGTGTAAATAAGAAGCTTTGAATGATATCTTGAGGTGCGAAATACTTTTGAGGTTAAGTGACGTCTTGTGGTTTCCTATTGTGTGTTTGTGAGTATAGGCTTAATGGAAAAGCATTTGTCTATAGTTCTTGGATTTAAAGATATGATCTTATCTTATGGTATCGGAGACTCGTTTGAAGTAGTAAGGTTTCGTTGTAAATTGAACCATATTACTTGAGGATTATAGATATGATCGAGATTCGATGATGTGAACTATGATGGAAATACCTTGGGACTTTAATGATGATGTTTGACTTGATGTTGTACTTTGATAATAATGAACTCGTGGGCTATATGACTTGAAAATGACCGAGTATAGGGGAGTATTTGTTAGTCCTTCAGTTAAAGAAACCTTTGAGGTTGTGTTGAATATTTGAGCTAAAGGAATGTTACTATGCTTGAGTTGCAATTCCGCATTTGGGAATCCGTGTGATATGAAAGGATGGATGAATTGGGTTGTAGTCGATTTGTCGAATTTAGGCGTACCTTACTTTGATGATTTGTGGTACCATGGTCCCTTGTTTGACCTTTATTATCGGGATGACTTGCTTCGCTATCACCCTAAGTTTGAAACGAGAAGTTTTGTGGAATAAACTTTAAACATTTACTCGTACCATTATCCCTATCATTTTCCTTTCATGCAAGTTCCTACTAAGCCTGATTCCTAGGAAAATGTTTCGTCTTATCTTTTCCCTTGCTTGGCTATCTTCATAGCTATATCTATTCAATTTCTAGCTCTTGGCTCCCTACCTCTAGCGTCCCTCTAATTTTCGTCCGATCTTATCGCGTTCGTGTTTCCCTCAAAATCTCCTATCGTTTCCAAATTCATGGTGTCATTGTTTTTCCTCTGGTGAGATGATTTGGTTGTTAGTCAGCTTCGTGTTGATTTTGACCATAAATAGGATTGGGATTTAAACCTTAGGATGAATCTGTTGGCGGTATTGTACTCTCTTGATGGCTTCATTTATTGAGCTTGCTATTGTAGTGCTATTTTGGGAATCGAGTTGAGCGTGATAATAGTTCGTTGTTGTTGGGTATTATAACGGTTGCTTAGGATATAATTTGGGAATTATATGTCTCTAATTGGTGGATTCTAAAAGAGACTTTGCTTTAGGGTAATTAAGCCGGTAACCAAAGTTTGAGGAGTATTGTCATAAATGAAAATCGATTCATTTTGAGTTTTAGATGAACTAGATGATTTGAATGGTTGTCTGATTGCCAAGTGAGTGGTCATTTGTGGTTTGGAATTAGTAATTCTCTTTTATTCTTAAGGAATCATAGTTTGAGATTGAGAAATGTTCGTTGCAAGCTTTGGATAGTGAGTCCTCAGTTGTTATGGATTATAGAGTTAGAATGGTGAACCCATTTATCTTGAGAATTAGTAACCACCATAGTTTGCTAATGTGACTATTTATATTTGAGGCTTCGAGTGTAGTAATGATCGAATTAAGGATGTTATGGCGTATTAAAGAATCTTTATAACCGATAATGGATTGTGGATTTGCCCTTGTCGTGAGACCTTGGATGAGGCTAGTTGGATCTTAAATAATTATGTTTGTTGCTTTGATTGTATTTTGACTTTCGAGGACGATAAAGTTCATTGTAAATTTAGGATAATGAGTTTGAAGTAAATTGAATCAAGGGATTTTCATGGTAAGTCTCCTTTTACTTGAGGTTGTTAGCGATCATGTTTCCCTAGAGATAAATATTTTGTTGGTGGTTTCTAGTAAGAGTTTTGATGAAACTAAGAAGATTAGAGTACGTAATGAATCCTACATGTGGATTGTTAGTTGTGGAGTCTACCGTGCCGATGGACTTTAGTGGATACTAAATGGATCTGAATAATTAGGTTATTGGCTTGAAATCTCGTGATTATGGAATATTTTCGTAGGAGTTTTGATGATTGAAAATGTTGAGTTGCAAATTGGGTAAATTGCATTCTCTTGAGGATTTGGTTTATTAGTAGAGTTAGTGATGTCGAATTCTTGTAGATCTTCCTGCCGACTTCATCGTGATTCTTCCTATCCCTAATAGTTCAATTTGTTTCGTTTTTGCGTGTTTTGTATCTATTTTGTTACCCTGAATTGTGTGTGAGATGTGCGAGTCGCTCTATGTGCGTGTAATGTCTTGTTATTTTGATTTTATCTTTGAGAAAATCTTCAAATTTCCATATTGTATTTCTAATTTAACTTTTCAAAGAAGTCTAAAGATGGACTTTGTATCCTCTTTTTGGAGAAAATAGATTTCTTTCGCTTTTATATTTGGATTTTGTGTTTGATTGGATGTTTGGACTTGTTATTGGAGACGTCTGGTGACTAGACATGCACTTACTAACGCTTGTTTTGATTTTCGATTTTACTATTTCGACATTGCTTTGACTTGGATAACTAGAGTACTCGTTCGCGACGGGCACTCCTGCAATCCGTAAATAAAGTTTCGCACTTGTGAAAATATCCTTAAACCATTTTTAGATGAACCTCGTTTCATAAATATTTTTCCCTTATAAAAGTTTTCGTATTAATTTTGAAAACCGATTCTTGTCCTCGATACTTTTGTTTTCTACTCTCAAGTTTCGAGGACAAAACTTTTTAAAAGGTGGGGTGATTGTAACACCCGCAAATGTACCCTATTTTTATAGTAAAAATATTATACGGATACTTTTCAGCAAAATTTAGTTTTAGTTTAGAATTAAATTTCCCGTGTCTAATTTAGAATTTCCGAGTTCGTATTTGGACTTTACGCGAGATTTCGAGTAAGTTACGTCTTAAGACGTTTTTGGGCTTTTCTCATATGTTTTTCCACCATATACTCCTTCATATACTCCCTCACAACCCTAACTCCCTCATTCAATCTTCTTCTTCTTCCTCACCAAGTAAACACCAAAACCTAGCCTCCATATTTGCTCAAGTCTTAATATCGATCCTACGCCTTCATTTCTTGCTCAAATTCACTAAGGTTCGTCTTATTCCTTCCCTCTCATCGTCCTCTATCCGTATTGGTAATAAAATTACCGTCTTTCTCACTTTTCAATTTATCCGTCTTTCTCAAAGGTGAATTATATTCATATTTTGTCGTCTTTGTTTAGGTGGAGACTTTCTAGACCCCGACAAAGATTACTATCTAGTGGAGGAAGGCTTAGAAATCGTTTAAAGACGCATAAAGGTAACGGTGAAGGGTTACTCGATATCATTTACGTGTTTTACGTGTTTTCTATGTTAGTAATCGTAATTAGAATAGGATTATTAATCATAGGAATCGTATTGTTGATGTTGGTGGTTGTTAGTTGATAATTGATATTGAAAATGGATGAATTGTGATGATAGATGATGTTGTTGTATAATGATCCTTAGTGAATTGGTGATTTTCGTGTGATATTAACCCCAGCCGGCCGACCGGCAGCCGATCAGCTGACCGGCTGGGGAGTCGCTGTATATTATTAATGTTACGTAAGAGTTTGTGCATGATTTAGGTCTCAGCCGGCCGACCGGCTGAGACACCTCTGCCTTTTGCCTTGATTTTCTCGTATGCCTTTGGTCCCAGCCGGGTCGCCGGCAGCGGGTCCTTTTGACCGGCTGGGACACACTGCTCTTTCATGTTGGTTTTTCATATGACATATGGTACCAGCCGGGTGGCCGGCAGCCGGTCCACCTGACCGGCTGGCACCCTGTTGGAGTTTCTTTGTAATTCTTATTTACGTTTTCATTTATAATATTTCCGATGGTTCATTTATCGTATAAATTTACGGAATGACTTTAAATATTAATGTTTTGAATATATGATATTTCATTCGCATGTATCGCATGTTCTTGTGACGGTTTTTGGTATGTCCCACTTTGAGTCGGTTTTTACACATGTTACGGTTTGAGCACTAATTTCCTATGTGCTTTGTATTCTCATTCCCTTGGCTACCTCCACGTACGTAAGGCTGGAGTGTCGGAACGAGGAGTGTATCCTTACTGCTTAAATGCATGTGTTAGTGGGCATATGACGACGTTGTTGGGAGGCGAACGCTTTGCGTTGATCGACCCGGCCGTCAAATGTTGTATACTTGCGAGGTGGTGTCCACTGCATGTAGCGTACCGCTTGTTATGAGGCTTGTGC